>JBBPBX010022056.1:0-41784 GCA_038048925.1 Garcialebias charrua
AGAGAGAGAGAGAGAGAGAGAGAGAGAGAGAGTGAGCCTGAGAATGTAGCTGTAGACTAAAAGCACCTCCTACCGCACTGGAAGGACAATGTTTATGTTTATTAAATTTGTTCATTTTTTTTTTTACAAAAGAAATACAATACAAGACAATCCCATCAACGACACGTACACAATGTAAAAAAATGAAAGGTAGCAGAAAGAAGAATAAATCTTATTATATCTGCCCCTTTTTTCAAACAATCAGATTAAACAATAATAATCTTTCACCAGCAGTACAAAATGACTAACTCTTTCTAATTTTCTAATACTAATACATAACTAATAATTGATACAATACACATTATGCTAATTCATATATATTTTTTCAACAAATTCCTTTTGATCATTTTCTTAAATGTAAACAGTGACTTGGCATTTTTAACTACATTCTCCAAGCCATTCCATAATCTAATTCCCTGGATTGAGGTAGAACGTCCCTTCAAGCTAGTTCTGAATTGTGGTTTTACAAACATCTCTGTCCCCTTAAGATTATAACAACTTTGTCTTTTAACAAAATTCATTTGGATATTTAAAGGTAAATCGTTATTTTGAGCCCTATACATAATTGATAAAATATTATAATCAACCAAATCATGGAATTTCAATAATTTCAGTTGATAAAATAATGTACTGGATGGATGACAGTAATGTTTTCTAGTGATAATTCTTACAGCTCTTTTCTGTAATACAAAAATAGGCTTTGTGATTGTTTTACACGCTTTCCCCCAAACATCAATACAATAGATTAAGTGTGGAACAATGATTGTGTTATACAACAAATACAGAGCTTTATCATTCAATAGGTCTCTGACCTTGTATAGTACTGCAATCGATTTAGCTATTTTTATTCTTACAGAATTTATGTGTTGTTTCCATGTCAGTTTGTCATCAATAATAACACCCAAAAACTTCACCTCACTCACTCTACAAATCTCAACACCCTCAATTTTGAGTGGAACATCAACAGTTTTCTTTTTATTACTGAATATCATGTAATTAGTTTTTTCTAGATTTAATGATAATTTATTGATTTTAAACCAAGTTTGTATTTTGGTAAATTCTGTCTTTATCAATTCCAACATTTGTTCTATATCTTCACCTAAACAGAAAAATGTGGTATCATCAGCAAAAAGTATACATTTAAGGAGTCCTGACACATTTACCAAGTCATTCACATATAAAATAAATAGCTTTGGTCCAAGCACAGAGCCCTGGGGAACTCCACATGTGATATTACAGAGGTCAGATCTTACATCATTTATTTGTACAAATTGTTTCCTATCTTTCAAATAGCTAGATACCCACTGTAATGCTGGTCCTCTAATACCATATTTGTTCAGTTTTTCAAGGAGAATGGTGTGATCAATAGTATCGAATGCTTTTTTTAAATCAACAAAAATACTGACACAATATTGTTTTTGATCGACAGCAGTTGTTATTTGTTCCATTAATTCCATGAGAGCCATTGATGTAGAGTTTTTAGCTCTGAACCCATATTGACTGTTGCTTAGAATATTTTGTTTGTCTATAAATTGATCTAGTCTGTTCACAAATAGTTTTTCAAGAATTTTAGAAAACTGTGGTAACAAGGATATAGGTCTATAATTGTTGAACACACATTTATCACCATTTTTAAAAAGAGGAACTACCTTAGCTACTTTCATATTATCTGGAAATATTCCTGTTGAAAATGATAAGTTACATATATATGTAAACGGCTCAATAACATGGCTCATTATATCCTTTACAAACATCATATCCATGTCCACCCAGTCCTTTGATCTCTTGTCTGTAAGATTTTTTACTACCTTCATTATTTCCTCAATAACCTGGAGGCTGGTGCTAACATGCTAGTTCCAGAAAACAAACAAACAAACAAACTCACCAGTCTCACTTTTAGAATACACAGTGAGTTGAAGGTTTTTTCACAGACATCTAAAAGTTGAGAGGCATATCAGTCAGAAATGGCAACATAGACATTAGATAAAGGGCTTTCAATGGCTTAAAGCCTATACCTGCAGCATCTAGCCTAGCCTCTCTCACACATAGCCTGGTTGTGAGTCCACGATCTGTTCCGGACCCGAAGCACAATCCGTATCATGCGTTCAGCTTTGGGTACAGGAGAGGCGCACCCAGAATGGTTCTATCTTGTAAGGAAGAGGATCTAACTGCATATGTACAATTTTTAACAAGAGTCTACAGGCAAAGACTTTTGCTCCCCATCGGAAATACATCATCACCAATCAGAAAAAGTTTTTGAAAGAAACAACTTTTACTCATCATTACCTATAAAATATTTATCTTACACAACTAAAAATATATATACTGGTACATATTTTAAATATTCTTATTTCATTTTTACTTTTTTTATGTCTTATTCAAGGTAATGTGATGAGTGGTGGGGCGGTGCCCTAGCGCCCTTTATTGGCCAGCCGCCACTGCAACTAGGTCTCATCGGACCACAAAACTTTCTTCTACTTTACCATGGAGTCTTCCATATGCACTTTGGCAAACCCAAGTGGAGATTTGTTATATGAGTTTTCTTCCACAATGTCTTTCTCTTTGCCACACCCTCATAAAGCTCAGGCTTGTGAAGAATTCAGGTGACAGTTATTGTATAGTCTCTCCCATCTCACCTGCTGAAGCTTGTACCGGTAATTCTGTCAGGTGTCTTCGTAGTCTCTCTCACTATTCTCCTTCCACGGTCACTCAGTTTGTGAGGATGGCCTTCTCTTGGTAGATTTACACATGTCCTATATTCCTTCCAGTTCTTGATGATGGATTTAATAAAACTTCTGAGGATGGTTAGGATCTTGGAAATCCTTTTGTATCCATCCCCTGCCTTTTACTTTTCAATGATCATCTCTGAGTTGCTTGAAATGTCCTTTTGCTGTCATGATGTTATAGCAGCCAGGAATATTGGCCAGTGAGTAGACCTTTCACATGTGCTCTAGTACTGCAATACTGTACCTTGCAGTCCGATGCCCTCAGGTGAGTCCCATGAGACTATTTGCACAGAGTGGCTTGACCTATAGACACTGTTGTCAAAGTTTATTGATGTCAGAATTAACATTTAATTAAGCAAAATTGGGCGGCTGTGGCTGAGTGGTTAGAGCAGTCATCCTCCATTGCAAAAGTTGGGGGTTCGATTCCACCAGTCACATCCCAAAGTGTCCCTGGGCAAGACACTGAACCTCTATTGCCTCTGATGCGTGTCTCATTGGTGCTTTGAGTATCTAGAAAGGCACTTTATAATTACAGTCCATTTACCATTGCTGTTTTGGTTTCTTGGGTGCAAAGTGATGGTGTTAATGCACAACAAAGTCTGCTACATTGTTGTTTCTGAATAGATCCATACCTGGAGTTCACACAGATGGAGTTTTACATCTTCACTATGATACATTTTGAAACAAAAATCTAATTTTGTGCACAAATGTATCAGTTGAACCACAACATTATTGTGAAGTGACCTCCCTTGAGTCCAGCAGACAGGTGGCACTTGAGGCCTCCGGTAGCAATAAGTAATTCAGTGCTTCTTAACTTTCAAGTGGAATCTTCACCGTTGCTTTCTCTCCTAAGCAGACTCCCACCCATCTACGTACTCATTCTCCTCCTGCTTCAGTCAATTTATGAACACTGCCATGATTGAAAATTATTAATCCCCATCAGCTCTCCCTGATAACTCATTACAACCCTTCAATTAGAGAAGAAACTAGACAAACGTATACATGTACAGAAGAAAGTATGAAAAACCCACTCACATACAAACTAAAGATATGTTCTGAATCAAGAAAAACATTTTACTTGTTTTTATTTTTTTTAATCTGACATTGAATCATGGTTGGGGTGTTGGTGTGAGGGTCGTGGTGTGGTGAAAAGGAGAAGAAATGGAAAACTGACTGGAGCAGAAAGACCCTTACAGGAATCCTTTGACAGTTTAACAAATAGTGGAAGAAGAGGAAAGCATCAAACTTTCTCTTCTCCTTCAGAGCGAAAACAAAAAGTAAAAATCATCTTTTTTTTTTCTCTTGTCAGAGTGTCTGTAGGTGTGCAGGCTTGTGTGTTCATGTAAAAAGTGTGGGGGTCGCTCTTTGGAGTCAAGGTAAAGTTAGCAACGCTCTCTGAATGACAAGTGTGATTATGTCTAATACTAAATATACAGGCGGAGATTTCAGCTTGCAAAGTTCTAATAAAAGTGACAAACTAAAGACTCAAAGGAAAACTATAAGCCTGGGTTTGTTAGAGATTTTTCAAATCATTTTTTTTCTGCCTTTCATTGAAGAACAAAATAAAAGCTACTCAGTGTGTAAACCTTTGTGCAGCCAGTCAATGTGCAGCACATCACTTTACAAAACTATCTGAACTCAGCTGCATTTGTTTTAGAGCTGTCATTTCTAACCCCAACCCGGAGCCCGGCCCTACACTGCCCGACCCGGATTCAGAGCAGGGCCGGGCCATAATACTGTGCGGGCCGGGTCAGTCTTGGGCTTTGACACAATTTCATGAATCACACAGCACAAATAAAACTAAATAATCATGCACAATATAAAACTGTGGTATTAAACTTGAGGAGGAGGCAGTACGTTTATATATTGAGGGGATGAAGAAATAACGAAGAGTGCAGCAGTTAAAGGATCAGTATGTAAGTTATTTTTTAAACATATTTCTTCACTCTGCCACTATTTAATGATAGATAGATGTTTGACAAGTAATCTCTGAAAAAACTATAGTCCTCTGGCGTCTCCCGGTGGTAATAAAAGCATTTATAAAAACCCACAGTGACCAGCCGTTAACCAGCCAATAAAAACAGAGTTTTTTGAACCAGCCAATAAAAACAGAGTTTTGTTCATGTGGGTGGGGTGTCAGCTTCACACAGCTCATCCCCCGCCTGTCCCAGCCTGCAGCGCTGGGAGGAGGAGGAGCTAAGGAGGCGGAGTTGCAGGTCAGCCAGAGAGCAAGGGGGAGGGAGCAGAAGGCTTTCCCTGTTCAAAATTTTTCTAATCGTTTTGGTCATACATAAATCGCAGATAGCAGCTTTAATCAGACTGTGGAAGATGACTGCTGGCGCATTGCGCATGTGGGCTCAGGCTTCTATGATGCAGTTTACAAATCATACAGCACAAAGAAAACTAAATTAGAATGCACGCTGTAAAATTGTGTTAATCAACTTGTGGAGGAGGAGGCAGGTCCCACCGGCCGGTTTAAAGAGGTTAAAAAAAAGTTGTGTTAAGCTCAGATGGAAAACCAGGTCACCGGCCGCGCGCGTCCACTGACCCGCCGGTTGAAATGGACTTGTGACCTGTCCGGGGTGTACCCCATCTTTCTCACAGTGATAGCTGGACATGGGCACCAGCGACCCCCGCTACCTGCAAAGGAAGAAGCGGGTAAAGATAATGGATGGATGGATGGATGGATCAGCTGATCACCGGTGGGCATCTTTACACCTGCTGTCATTTGTGGTGAAGGAAGTATCAGCATCTACAGCTGAAGTGAGCAGCACGTTCAATTAAAATAGACGTTCTATATTTTCCCAAATGATTTTTCTCTAAAAATATTTGTGTTCATCTGTATAATAGTCTATTTTTACAGACAATTTTCAGGCTATTAATTTCATATATCAATATCCATTTGGTGAAACAAGAAATCTTATATTGTTCTTTCTTTGATATATATTTTTTAATTTGTTATGTCATAGATTTGCTTACAAAAGCAGTAAACGCTTAAAAAAAAACAAGAAAGTTCATACTCAATAATCCAGGTACCAAATCCAATAATTCTCAGTCGGGTCATCTGGACAGTTTTGTTTTTATAGAAACGTTTCACCCTCTATCTGGAGGGCTTCATCTGGTTGACTCGACTGAGAACGATTGGACTTAATAAAAACAATGTCGTTTTTTTTTCTTTCTTTCTTTTCGGGCCTGTAATTAGAGTTAATTTGATCAGTTCGGTTTGGGTTCAGAAACAATGGCTACGGGTCCAGGTCCGGGTTGGAATTGTTCGTGTTGAATGCAACTCTCATGTGTTTATCCAATAAAAAACTTGTATTGTGGAAAAAAAAGGACATTGTTAAAACCCCCTACATGTATTTAATAAAATGCCAATAAAGTACTAAAGAATAAAGTTAATGTCGCACACACAAAACCATGCTTCCTCACACGGACACTGTTTCCACACTGGTTTAGACCTATTAGTGGAAAGCAGAGTAGAACACTTTGCAAACGGTGAGGTGCGTGTCAATCGATGGAGGTTAAACCCAGGGTTCAAATATAAACAGCTGGATAAGTCACAGTCAATACTTCTGTCCCTTGGCAACTGGTCAATACTTCAACGCCCTGGCTCAGACAAAGAAAAGAGAGAGATACATGGAGCTGCGTGTGGTTCATGCGTGGATGCTTCACGATAAGGACGTTAATGATATACGTGTTTATATCGAGACACACACGCGCACACATGCACACATGATTTCATAGCTTGTTAGCAGAGCTGAGGTAACCTTACAGACAACTTCTGTGATAGGAGGGGTAAAAACAAGAAAGTTTTTTATTTATTTATGAAAGTACATGTTGAGCAAAAGTTTGAATCTTTTGAAGTGTGCTTCTGTGGAAAGGTTGTGAACGATTAATGTCTTACATGTTGTAGGCAGCTCTCAGTTTGCAGAAATAGTTTAATTCTCACCAAGATTGATGAGCTAACAGTGAGGCTAAGACTAAAAGGGATTGCAGTCATCACAAAAGAACTCTGATTGCAAAGATTTCAACTTGTTTCTCTGAACCAGGGGTCACCAACCTTTTCGAAACTGAGAGCTACTTTGTGGGTACGGAGTCATACAAAGGGCACCAGTTTGATAAACTCTTCGGAAATAACAAAGCGTAAATTGAAAAAAATGTATAATAAACATATTTTTAAGAACATATTTTTAAGATAGACATTTTAAAATATATATAAATACAAAAAAGAATAACAACTGAATAAAATGAAAATTTAAATGCAGCTTAGTGAGTTGTACTATTTTTAGAACAGGTCCGCGGGCACCTCAAATGGTCCTTGGGGGCACCTGGGTGCCCGCGGGCACCATGTTGGTGACCCCTGCTCTGAACACTATAATATAAATCTTCACAGTGCTACAAATTTTATATTGCAAAGTTATTAACACAATCTGTGGTTCAGCCAGTTGCAGCCCTTCCAGTGTGGCTTGAGGACACTTCTGGCTGGAATATCATATTATTTTTAACAGATTTATGATGTACAGTAGTCCCTCGCTACTTACACTTTCATGAACTAACTCTTTTTGCTGTTTTTCAACGATTGTCAACTTTAATATTACTCACGTGATTGAGACGGTACAGAATTGTGAGAGTTCATCCTTCTACTGTACTTCTTCTTCTTCTTCTTCTTCTTCTTCTTCTTCTTCTTCTTCTTCTTCTTCTTCTTCTTCTTCTTCTTCTTCTTCTTCTTCAAGTGGTGTTTTATGGCGGTTGGCAACCAACTAGTAGGTGCATTACCGCCACCTTCCAGAATGGAGTACGGACCAGACGGCACAGAACACAACACAAAACGCTTAGGCGACCTAGAACACCCCAACAATCAACAAACCAAAACCCACACTAAAATCCCTAAAGTGTACAAATAGAAAAGAGCCACAAAAAAAAACAGGAACACCAGGTCACATTGAAGACACGGGTAGAGACTCCTCACGTCCAGACGCACCCTCACCCCGACTCAATTCATCACGAACACTCTCCCATGACAACTCCTTCACGCCAAAGAACCTTGAAGCAGCCTGCACTATGATTTTGATGTTCTCAGTTTTAGTCATTGCCTGTTCAGAGCAATTAATAACGTAAGCAACGAACAGAATCAACCGTTCATCGTAATATTACCCTGACCACGTTCAGGTACGCTCAGTTTGTCAACAATAAATAAATAAATGTCACATTTTTGTCATCTGTGTATGTTTCCCATACAAGACGAAATTTGTCTCTGCATTTAACCCAACTACCACCAGGTGGTGCAGTGAGCAACCATAGAAAGCGCCCGGGGAGCTGGGGAAAAAGGTGTGCACTCATAAGCCGTTTTCGCATTGGCCAGCCCTCAATGGTCCGGGCCGCCCCTGGGTGGCTCTGGGCCACCCGCGTTCATTACGCATTTGCCGCAGAGCCGCCTTGAAGTGGGTGGGCAGTTCTCTGGAAGTGGGTGGGGTGCTCTCTTCACGTGGGTGGAGTGTTCGTGTTTTAAGAGAGGAGACTCCGCTAAAAAAAAATTGTTAGCTGGATATATATATATTAGTGTTTCTGAGTTTAATTTTTGTTAATAACTGATCACAAATCAGCTTATGTTACAACGTAAATAACAACGAAGCGCGCACCCATTTCCGCCTTTCAGCGCGACTTGAATGTCATTAAACAATAACTAATATTGTCTAACTGTTGCGCGCAGCCAGGGTTTTAAAATATAACTAATAATCTCTAACTTCTACGTGCAGCTAAAATGTTAAGAGAAGTGATTCCTATATGGGTAAGGTGAACACCTGAAAATCCAGTCCGCCCCAATAGCTCAAAGCGTTAGAGCACTGCTGTTTTGACCGGGAGAAGCGGGTTCGCTTCCCGCCTGGGACAAAGTTATTTTATTTTATTTTTTTATTGGAGTAAATAAAAAGGAGTTTGTTAACCAAACAGACTCCTTTTTATTTAAAAGAAAATGTGAATTAAAAAGAAAAAAGTAAAATAACTTTGTCCCAGGCGGGAAGCGAACCCACTTCTCCTGGTCAAAACAGCAGTGCTCTAACGCTTTGAGCTAAACAGCAGACTGGATTATCAGGTGTCCACCTTACCCATATAGGAATCACTCCTCTTAACATTTTAGCTGCACGTAGAAGTTAGAGATTATTAGTTATATTTTAAAACCCTGGCTGCGCGCAACAGTTAGACAATATTATTTATTGTTTTAGTTATTGTTTAATGACATTCAAGTCGCGCTGAAAGGTGGAAATGGGTCCGCGCTTCGTTGTTATTTACGTTGTAACATAAGCTGATTTGTGATCAGTTATTAACAAAAAATTAACTCAGAAAAACTAATTCAGCTAACAATTGTTTTAGGGGTTTCTGTAGTTAAATTTGAATGAAATTCAACCCTCGCGCTGAGGTTGTTTGAATGAGTCCCGCCCCTGCTGCAAACAACGAATCAAATGTGAGCAGTACATGACGTGAAACTGGGTCCGTACGGGGCTCGGCCCGATAGAACCACGGTGAAGATGGTTCCAGAACAAGGGTGGATCCCGGGCGGAAAAGGTAAATGCGAATACGCCGAACCCGGGTTAGAAGCTGGGAGAGCCGGGGAGGGCTGGCCAATGCGAAAACGGCTACAGACTTCTTTGCTGCAGGTAATCTGGCAAATTTCCCTGAAGCGGAAGAAGTCAACTGCTATCTCTGTCCCAGACTGGAAAAAAAAAAAAAACACAAAGAGAAAGAAGCTCAGAGGTAGGGCTGGACGATATGGCCAAATTTTTTATCACGATATAGTTCTTAATTTCGGTCGATAACGATATAATTCGATATCGATATAAACAATATAAAAGCCTAAAAAAAACTATAAACTATACAAATAAA
Source organism: Garcialebias charrua (assembly GCA_038048925.1). NCBI lineage: Eukaryota > Metazoa > Chordata > Actinopteri > Cyprinodontiformes > Rivulidae > Garcialebias > Garcialebias charrua. Next base: position 9,645 of record JBBPBX010022056.1, read on the forward strand.
TTAATGTTCACCTTGTATTTGTATTTAGCCTCCAAAAAGATGGAAATCACCATCAAATAAACATAAACTTCTCAACCCAATAATTCTCATTTGGGTCATCTGGACAGTTTATTTTTTATAGAAACGTTTCACCCTCCATCCAGTTTCTATAAAAAAGAAACTGTCCAGATGACCCAACTGAGAATTATTGGATTTGGTACCTGGATTATTGAGCATGAACTTTCTTGCCATAAAATTCTCAACTGTGTCAATATTAATAGTTTTAACTTTAAACATCTTTAAAATTTACAGCATTGAAATTTATAGTTAATTAAATAAAACTTTTGGGTGTTGTTATTTATAAGAAGCTGACATAAAAATCTCATGGAAATTACTTAAAGAATAAAAATAACAAAATCAATTGCATTACTGTATAAAGTAAAATAGTTTTTGAATGACAAAGTTTTGAATACATTGTATAATGTAATGATTGTTCCATATTTAATCTGTTGTATTGAAGTTTGGGGAAAAGCATACAAAACAATTACAAACCTGTTTTTATTTTATAAAAAAGAGCTATAAGAATTATTAGTAGGAAGTGCTATGGTCATCTAGCCTGGCCCTCGCCTTCCTGCACAGCTCCGCTCAATTCTCATTTCCCTTCACTGCACAGTCTGGGACTTCTCCCATCCACAAGGATTTCTCCGGTAGATTTTTGTTCGGACCAATCAGAGAACAGAAGGGACGGAGTTTTGGACCCTAACCCACGCCCCCACCTGTCCCAGCGCGCAGAGCGAGCACCGGCATGTTCTCATTCAAAGCGATGCAAAGCGATGCAGAACTGTTTTATATGTGACACAAATTTATTAATTTCCCCTTCTTAATCCCTTATCTGGAGTTTTCTTTTGTTTTTTGGGCCAAAAGTCAAGTGATCGCTCGCGCCCTCCTCCTTCTCTCCCTCCGCTGAAATGAACAAGGAGGAAATGGCTGAGGTTGTCACGAGAATTAAACTCGGGTTTTACGTTGCTGACCGAGTCCCATCAGATGTTCTGGTCTTCTGGTGAGCTGGACCAGCGATCCATGGTTTTATTGTATTTTATTAAAACGTTTTATTAACATATAAACACATAATTTGCAGCGCGGCAGCCGGCAGCAAGAGAAAAGCTTCAGGAGGCGGAGCAGTTGTCAAGTTCACCAGAGCACGGGGGGTGGCTCTGAGGGGAGGGAGCAGAATGCTTTCCCTGTTCAAAATATCCAATGGTTTTGTTCCTCAGCAGAGCCCACGCCTCCAGCAAGAATCGTTTTAAAATGGAGAGGTCCCAGACCCTAGTCTGAAGCGAAGTGAAGGACAGGGTGTGGTTTTAACCAGGCTAATGGTCACCCAACAAATATTTCATCAGTTTAAATTATTAAAATTTTATGATTTGGTTGAACATAGTATTTTACAAGTCATGTATAAAACTAAAAAAAAAATTACCCCCCAAATATTCAATTAAAATTTGTTTAAAGTTATTAAACCCTGAAGGGAATGTAAATGTTTGTAAAATCTTCATTTAGAACTAGTGTGAAGGAGCTGAGTTGTAAATCAGGAAACAAGATTGTGTTGACTTGATATCACCATAAACATTTCTAAAACTATTTATATGTTTTAAAAGATGATTAAATCAAAGTTGTTGGGAAGGTGTGGTGCAGGTGAAATGAAGGTTGATGTTTGTTTGTAGTTATTTTGTATTTTTTAAACAAGGGGCAGATATTATAAGACTATTTTCGTCTTTCTGCACATTTTCAGTGTTTTTTCTTCTTCTGATGAATTTGTTTTATTTTGAATTAAAAAAAACATGCAGAGCTGGGGCTGTTTGTTTACATCGTAGTTTCAGGGACACGTTGGCTCAAACTTTATTGTTCTTCATCTTCTGACTCTCATCATATTATATCGAGTGGAAACTCTTCACATTAAACAAGTTAGATGTTCCCACCGCTAGTTAGAACGACTCCGTCACGTTTTGAAAAATAAACAAACCGAGGACTCGCTGCAGATGAGACCTGCAGTTTAACAAAACCGAACTACGTCCACACCGACGAATTAGTCTTTCCTCTCATCAGTGATGTCGTCTCTTTCTCTTCGCTTGTGAAACTTTGTTCAGTCACATTCTGACGGTCATGAGCACTCGTTTGACTCGTTTTGAAGCGAAAACTTAACGCGCTTTGGAGACTAGCTTAGCTTTTAGCCTGCTACCGCTAACGCCTGCTGCTGGAGTGAGCGCTGCGTAACAACGACGTCACCACGCACGTTTTGTGTCACAGCTTTTTCTGTCCGGGCGGGTTGTAGAAGCAGCCGCTTCAACCCGAACAGAAACAGAAAAACGTCAATGAAACGTTGTAAAATCCTATCGAAATATCGAAAATATGCTTAAACTTCATATCATCGTTATTGAATAAAAGTATATCGCGATATTTATCGTTATTGAATTATCGTCCAGCACTACTCAGAGGTGACAGGGCCTTCTCAGTTGCAGGTCCAAGACTGTGGAATGAGTTGCCACTGAGTGTCAGGCAGGCTCCCTCACTCACAGTGTTTAAGTCTCGCGTAAAAACCCACTTCTATTCTCTCGCCTTTAACACTATGTCATTTGTTTTGATCCTCTCTGTAATATACACTGTTCACCATTTTAGTTAGTTTCTGTTGCTATTTCTATCGATATTTTGTTTTTATTTTTTGTTTTCCTGTCTGCTTTGCTTGTTTGTTTCTATTGTACAGCACTTTGGTTGGCCTTGTGTCTGTTTAAGTGCTCTAAAAATAAAGTGGTATGGTATGGTATATACAATTTCAAATGTTTATTTCTTTTAATGTTGAAGGTTTTTACTGATAACTAATGAAAACCCTAAATTCAGTATCTCAGAAAATTGGGATATTACTTAGACCACTGGGGAAAAAAATTGGATTTTTAGAAATGTTGACCAACTAAAAAGTATGAACATGAAAAGTATGAGCATGTACAGCATCAATACTTAGTTAAGATTCCTTTTGTCTGGATTACTGCAGCAATGCGTCGTGGCATGGAGTCGATCAGTCTGTGCCACTGCTCAGGTGTTATGAGCCCAGGTTATTCTTGCAGATTTAATTTCCCAACAGGACTTGGCACCTGCACATAGTGCCAAAGCTACAAGTACCTGGTTTAAGGACCATGGTATCCCTGTTCTTAACTGACCAGCAAACTCTCCTGACCTTAACCCCGTAAAAAATCTATGGAGTATTGTGAAGAGGAAGATGTGATACACCAGACCAACATATCAGAAGAGCTGAAGGCCACTATCAGAGCAACCTGGGCTCTCATAACACCTGAGCAGTGACACAGACTGATGGACTCCATGCCACGCCGCGTTACTGCATTAATCCAGGCAAAAGGAGCCACAACTAAGTATTGATGCTGTAAATGCGCATACTTTTCATGTTCATACTTTTAAGTTGGTCAACATTTCTAAAAATATTTATTATTATTTTTTATTGGTCTTAAGTAATATTCTAATCAAATTTAGGGTTTTCATTAGTTGTCAGTTATAATCATCAACATTAGAAGAAATAAACATTTGAAATATATCAGTCTGTGTGTAATGAATGAATATAATATACAAGTTGCACTTTTTGAAAGGAATTACTGAAATAAATCAACCTTTTCATGATATTCTACTTGTATGACCAGCACCAGTATGTCAATGAACAGTATCCTGAGAAAACAGACCAGTCATCAATTCATTTTGTCACGACTTAAGGTTTGAACAAGGGGAAAACTAATTGGCTGAAAACTAATCAGAAGTGCACTCATGTGTAGATTACTTTGTCTATTTTCTTATGGCATCATATTTTTATTGTAATTTTATGTTGTGTTATGAGCTATATAGGTGATGTTTGTATTTTTCTCCGCTCTTTTGTTTTATGGGACGTTTCTTATTCTTACCTGCCTTAGGACAACGGATGAAAATTAGCTATTGTGCTAACTCCGGCATATTTACATTGATGCTAACTGCTGTTATGTTGATTAATATGCATTGTCCTAACTTAAATAAATAAATAAATGAAATGAAGTCCTTAAAGGTCCGCTGACATGATTAGTTTACCGGTACTATTCATAAAATTGCTCAAAATATATCGTTTTTGCAAACAACATGATAAATCACTTTAATTTTGCTTTAAAGGTGATTTTGAACTTCAAGCCGTGTTTAATCATGGGAAAACCGATTACACACGAACGCACCATCTGTGACATTACACCGTGCAGAGCTCTGGGCTTGTCACAGTGCGCAGGTATGAGCAGCTCCACATGAAGGTCAGTCTGATACAGCATCAGACCTAAATTAGATCCTGTTGTTTCTTGTTCCATCACCCAAACTATTTTCTGCTTCCCAAAATGAAGACAAATAGCTCAAATCTTCACATAGATTGATAAATTCATTGTTTTAAATTGTCCGCTATTAAAGAGACCAGAGCCCTCTGCCTCTCACCACGTCACAGATGGTGCGTTCGTGTGTAATCGGTTTTCCCATGATTAAACACGGCTTGAAGTTCAAAATCACTTTTAAAGCAAAATTAAAGTGATTTATCATTTTGTTTTCAAAAACGAACATATTTAAATGTTAATATATATATATATATATATATATTTTGAGCAATTTTATGAATAGTAAAAAAAATCATGTCAATGGACCTTTAAGCATGTTAGGATGTTTGATGAGCTGTTCACCTAATACACAGATGTAATGTTAATTATTTCACGACACTCACTGTGCAGGGTCTGAAAAATCCAGGCATCTTCATGCAGGACAGCTTGGTGTGTGTCATGGAAATCTACGGCAGTAAGATCAAAACAGAAAGTCCACGATGTGAGCTGTGTAGAAATTACAGCAACACAAAAATGAACATGTGCACTTTCAGCTGGACAATGAACTGCCTGTAAAGACAACATGAAAATGAAAAACATCTTGTCCTTACATGATTGGTGTGGTGCAATGTGTAGATGCAGAGGTGCTAGTGGGAGGGAGGCAGGCAGGCAGGACAGAGAGGACACTTGTCCATCCATGAGGAAAGTCCACGATGTGAGCTGTGTAGAAATTACAGCAACACAAAAATGAACATGTGCGTCAACATCTGCAGAAATGAAAACACAGACAGCAACAACTTCTCCTTACCTGTGTGGTGTGGTACACATGTGTGGATGGACCAGGGGGGCGTGACGCTTTGGAGGCTGTCGAGAGAGAGGTGATATTACAGTAGATGTAGCATAAAACAAAAAATAAAGGAAAAAACATTGACATGTCTTTGCTGTACATTTCTGACGATGCTGTGGTGGTATGTGAAGGTGGGCAGGTCAGTGATGGTGGAGCTGGTGGAGGAGGAGCAGCAGGCTGTGAACATGAGCAGATACAGTACAAATTGATTAACAGATGAAGTTACTGTGTGTAACATGACACAACTCAGAAAAATAAAAAATAACATTTCATTACTGTACCTGGAGGGAGGGAGCGGGGAGGCGTCTTTTACTGGGGAGAGGGTGAGCTGTCCATGGACTCCTGGCTTGCTGCAGGAGGACTGGCTGGAGTAGGTTCTTCTGGTGCACCAGCAGATCCTGGAGGAGCTGCAGAGACCTTGGTGACGAACCTTAACATTCTGCTCTGCACAGCCTCTTGTTACAAGTTGCACTTTTTGAAAGGAATTACTGAAATAACTCAGTTTGAACAAGGGAAAGTCCTTAAGCATGTTTGATGAGCTGTTCACCTAATACACAGATGTAATGTTAATTATTTAATGACACTCACTGTGCAGGGTCTGAAAAATCCAGGCATCTTCATGCAGGACAGCTTGGTGTGTGTCATGAAATCTAGTGATAAAAACATAGGTACATCTTCACTTAGGTTTATGGATTAAAGCTAACTGTGAAACAGTTCAATCACAACATATCCATTAATACAATTTCACACATTTAATACGATCAGACAAACTACTGTAAGTACAGGATTAGACAGAATTGTAGAATTGTTCATTACTCACCTACCCTAATTTATGAGTTTTTAGAACTAATGATAACTAAACCACTGGACCGTTTTTATTTAAATTAATCTGCCAACACAACTTTTTTCTAGCGCTTAGAGAGTGTTCACGCAGGGAGCTGTTGTTGTCGGCAGCCATGTTGTGACTGCTAACGTGAGCTATAGCTCCACTTAGCTCTGTGCAGCTTACGGGCGCCTGGCTAGTTAATGGTTTTTCAAAAGCACAGAGTCGAGCTTTCAGACCAGAACCTCTCCTCCAGAACCGACATGAGAACATTTGTTAAATGTATCATTATCTACAAACGAAGCAGTCACTTCTGGCACACGGGCCCCAGGCCTGTTAAGCTAACGCTAGTGAAAGCTAGCTCTCAATACATTGAAACAAGAACCTGGCAGAACCATGCAACAGTGATTCACGTAATTTAAAACACATCAAAGAATGAAGCTCAAAACAAGAGCCAGCAAGTACTCACTAGAACAAAGTCAAGAAACAGAAACACAGTTTAAAACTAGGATGACTCGCCTCTTAGCTTTTGAGCTAGCAGTTAGCACAACACGGTCGGGTCACGTGGCTCAAATAAAACACTTAAAATAAAGCATGTGAAACCCACAAACGACCAGAATACAACGCTAAGCAAACAGTTTAAAGAGCAGAAGAAACCAGTTCGTAGTAAGTGCGAATCGTAGGGTTAAAATTTTAATTTCTCTGAAGTGAACTCTCTGCCAATCAACCGGAATTCCCACTTTCATCTGCACAAACAAGCATATAACAGTTTGAAGAGTTTACTTACAGTGCAAGAAGTTTATGTTTATGTTTATGTTTATTAAATTTGTTCATTTTTTTACAAAAGAAACAATACAAGACAATCTCATAATGATAGTGTACAAAATGTAAAAAAATGAAAGGTAGCAGAAAGAAGAATAAATCTTATTATATCTGCCCCTTAAAACAAAGTTAACCAGGGCTGCCAACTCTCACGCAATGACCGTGAGACACACGCATTCGAGGGTTTTCACACGCTCTCACGCCGCATTCACATTCCTCACGCTGAAAACTGACCAACGTCAAAATCTCAACTCCGTTCCACTTCCGTATTGGGAAAATACATAAGTCCGCTCCACGTTTTCACCACAACCCTTGTGAAGCACATCCACGTTGTTATCCACAGTATTCTTGGGGGTGTCACTGTAGAAGCGAATGTGCATTGTACTTCCTGTCCGACACCGGAAGTGCCTGTATTCCATAGGTGGAGTATGGATCGCGGGTGTTTTTGAAAGTTATTTTCATTCATTTTATCGGAGCAAACACAGCTTTTGTTTAAACGGAACGTTTACAGAAATGTCCTACCGGGGTTCAGGTACCTGCTGTGCTGTTCGCGGCTGCACCAACAACCGGACCAAGCTAAATCTTTGGCTAAAACAACAGTGTTTTCAACACGGACCCAAAACAAAGAAAGAGTGTTCCTGCATCCTTCTCTATGGCTGTGTCTGCGCGATCAGGTAACATCTGTAATTTCTTTTTATTCAGGGAGGGTTTATTAATGAGAGTTTTGGATGATTTACTGTCTTAAAATGATATATGTCAGACGCGACAGGTACTTTTAGCCGAGATAGCTGCTAATAAACCTTAGCCGAGAGGCCGGAGCAAACGCGTTCGCTATTTATGTAGTTTTAAATTATGTCAGCGCGATCAGGTCACATCTGTTATTTCTTTTTATTCGGGGAGGGATATTAATGAGAGTTTTGGAAGATTTACTGTCTTAAAACGATAGATCTCAGACGCGACCGGTATCTTTAGCCGAGATAGCTGCTAACAAACCTTAGCCGAGAGGCCGGAGCAAACGCGTTATTTTTAAATTATGTCTGCGCGATCAGGTAACATCTTTTTAGTCGGGGAGGGTTTATTAATGAGAGTTTTGGAAGATTTACTGTCTTAAAACGATAGATCTCAGACGCGACTGGTATCTTTAGCCGAGATAGCTGCTAATAAACCTTAGCCGAGAGGCCGGAGCAAACGCGTTATTTTTAAATTATGTCTGCGCGATCAGGTAACATCTGTAATTTCTTTTTATTTGTCCCTCCTCTTTTAACAAAACGAGTGGTGTTCCCACATTTTTAATGAACTAAAACAACAAAGTTTGGACTGTCTTCAACTGTATTACTCGCATGTAAACAAACGGGGTTTCCGGTCAACCGGAAGTCGTGTGCACATTTCGCGCAAAGCATCATGGGGCATAGGAATACTGTGGATCCAGTCCGTATTTTTGCTCCAACCTTCCATCTACCTGCAAGAGTTTGCAGGAGTTTCCACAGAGAGCAGCAGAAAGTTACTGACGAAGCTGATGTAGCTTGGTGTTTGCGGTCTGACTCTTCCCAAGAGGAAAGGTGAGTGGATTAAATTACATTAATATCAAACATGTTAGAAAGAAAGGAAAAATTAGATGGACGGAGCAGAGAAACTAGGGAAATAAAGTGTGATAGCCAAACGTGCTAAATGAACCATTACTGTACTGTATATGGTTTATTTAGCACGTTTGGCTAGCCGGATGTCTGCCTAGCAGCACCAAGAGCAGGTAAGATTGAATTGAAAATTAAGAATAAACACAAGTAGATAATGGTATCTTGTTAACTGAGTACATTTATATGATGATTAACCATTTAAATCCTTTAAAGGATTCTAAAATGTCCAGTAAAATAATAATAATAATAATAATAATAATAATAATAATAATAATAAACTTTATTTGTATAGCACCTTCCTACAATGCCTTGCATTGACCAAGGTGCTTAACAGGATAAAAAGATGAATAAACTGGAACAATAAATCAATGAAAATAGAATAAGAAACAACAGCAATAAAAGAAGGCAATGGAAATAAAAAATGCTACATACTAAAATAACACAAGTAATAAAAGTTACACACTGAAAGCTTTTTTTGAACAAGTGGAAATAAAAAGGCAATGGAAATAAAAAATGCTACATATTAAAATACCAAAAGTAATAAAAGTTACACACTGGAAGCTTATTTGAACAAGTGGAAATAAAAAGGCAATGGAAATAAGACCATCGGTGGGACAAAAGCAAAGCATTTTGTTTTATTTAACAAACGAACAAAATCAGAAAAGACAGAGAGAAACACAACCAACAGAACAACAACAAGCAGAAGAGCAACAGAAGAATACATGGAAGACCAGGAGACAGGACAGGCAGAAGAACAGCAACAAACAGTGTCCCCCAAGAGCAGCAACTCTCAGCAAATTATTCATGATTATTTTTGATAACTAATATTACAAGTGAGTATGGGGGAACCCAATATGGTGCTCACCTCCTGATGAGAAACCTGCTAAGTTTTATTAATTTTATTAAGAATGACTTTCCCAGTAGCCCAACACCACATTCATTCAACCTTTATTTATACAGGCTAGCCTCGTTGAGCCACGGGGACTCATTTACAAGAGGGACCTGTCTCACTCACACCCAGGGTCAATTTAGAGTTACCAATCAGCCTAACATGACTTCTTGTCCAATATGTCTCTCTGATCATTAGCATAACAGTATTTATGTTAGCTCTATTTGTTTGGCAGGAAGAAAGCTGAACATTGGCTTCACCACCAGGGCTAAGCTGAACAAGTTGCTAGATGATGGAGACATCACACCACAACAAATAACTTCCATGAGGCTGCTTTAACATTTCTGCTCAGAGCTGTAGACTATGCCATAAAGAAGCTGCCCCTACAGGAACCACTACTGAGACATGTAACGTATGTTGATGTTCGACAGAGGTCTGAATGCAGCATAGATGACGTCCTTTACTTTGTTGAGAGGTTAGGGTTTTTCAATAATTACTACTTATCTTGAATTTTACAAGGCATTTTGTCTTTATGTAAATGAGATTTCCCTATGTGGCTTTTCTTTTAAAATGCTTTTATTTATTTTCTGCTGTTGGTTGATGACTATCAGAAAATAAAAAACGTGTAACTCTTTGCTCATACATAGGTTTCCCCACCTGCTCCCCTACCATGGACCAGAGGAGCATGAGCTACTGGCAGAGGAGTTTCTGGAGTACCAGACAATGACGTTGCCACCACTGCAGCACCCAGAAGAATTTGAAATGGAGAGTTTCTGGGCTGAAATGGCTATATGGAAAGATAAGGTAAAGCTTATTTTTTAACACCAAGAACACAGTAGAAATAGCCTCTCAAACATTACTGATACCTGTACATTTGAAGCACTATGGAAGATACAGTGATACAGGGATCAATTGGCTAAAGGACTTAAAAGAAAACGTCACTTGGGAGCATATTTCCATTGTATTCTTGGTTCATTTGTCACAGTTGACAGGAGTACTCAGATTTCCAAGGCTTGCTGCACCTCAAAGCTGGTCCTCGTCCTCCCACATTCGAATGCTGATGCAGAGAGGGTTTTTTCGGTGGTGGGCCTCAACAAAACAAAGACTAGGAATAGCTTGGCACTAGATGGTACCCTCTCCTCCATCATGGCTAGAAAGATGGCTGATTTGGAGCCATGCTTGAAGTGGGAGCCGTCATCTACAATCATCAAGGCCTCTAAGAAGGCCACAGGCCTGTACAACCAGTCACACAAAATATGAGACTTGAGGAATTCCAGCTGTTCCCAGCTTTTTGTGTGAACACACAGTTCAAAACACTTAAAATTCAATTGTTTACAACTCATCTGCTTACCATTTAGGCACTGTGTATTTATGTTTTGTTGCTGTTTCGCTGTTGATATGTACATTTTCTGCTAAACCCACTGGAAAATGAAGAATGTCTCTAACTTTCCTCTTGTCATTTTTGACTAAACCTACATCATAAAATGCTCTTCATACAATGTACAGTAACAGTTAAAACACAGTCAAAAAGGTGGTAAATACTAACATTTATGGAGGACTTACTGACATTATTAGAAATAAAAGCAGAAATATATAAATAGACCATTAAATGAATATATGCACTTAAAGTTTAAAGTTTAGTTTAAAACAAAGCAAACAGGAAAACACCTGTGCTTTTGTTTTAAACTAAACCTTAAACTAAACTGAGGCAGCACAGACATCTGCATGTGGATTCTGCTTTATCCTGTCTGTTGACCAATAGGAGAAGAGCTGATCCAGGAAAGGTTTCCTTTTTTATTTAATTGGTGCATTTTAAGTTATTTATTGGTTTTTATATGTTTTAGTTATTTATTCATCCATTAATATATTTCTTTCTACTTTTTATTTCTAACTATGTCAGTTTCGGTCCTCCATACATATTCAAATATGAAATAGTATTTCAATCTGACACAGATCTATAAAGTAGAGTGTAGGGAGTCATTTTCAGTCAATTTCTATTGTAGGATGTAGCCAACAGGATGAGGGCAGGTGAAGCTCACCAGCACAATCAAACCCTGTTGCCGCGTTGCCGCCGCGCTGCCGCCGCGTTGCCGCCGCGTTGCTGCCGCCGCGTTGCCGCCGCGTTGCCGCACCCCCCCACACACAAACAAAATTCTCACTCTTTGGCTTTTTGAAAAGTTGGCAGCCCTGATATTAGCCTAGATACCAGTCAACACGGAGTGCTATTTATGTATTTTTAAATTATGTCGGCACAATCAGGTAACATCTGTAGTTTGTTTTTATTTGGGGAGAGTCTATTAATGAGTTTTGGATGATTTACAGTCTTAAAATGATATATTTCAGACGCAACCTGGACCGTGTAAACAGATAGCTGCTATCAATATTAGCCTAGATACCAGTCAACACGGAGTGCTATTTATGTATTTTTAAATTATGTCGGCGCGATCAGGTAACATCTGTAGTTTGTTTTTATTCGGGGAGAGTCTATTAATGAGAGTTTTGGATGATTTACAGTCTTAAAATGATATATTTCAGACGCAACCTGGACCGTGTAAACAGATAGCTGCTATCAATATTAGCCTAGATACCAGTCAACACGGAGTGCTATTTATGTATTTTTAAATTATGTCGGCGCGATCAAGTAACATCAGTATGTGTTTTTATTCATGGAGGGTTTATTAATGAGAGCTTTGGATGATTTACTGTCTTAAAATGATAGATCTCAAACGCAATCGGACATGCTCAAAGCCACGAAGCTCCCTGCACGTTTTTTTAAAGCTGAATCGTAAAAGTTAATAAGTTTTCCATTAATAGAGTATACAATAAAATGATTTGAGCAAGATTAAAACTTCTACTGCTTATATTGACCTTCCAAAACTGAAGACAAATCGCTTAGATCAACACTAGAAATGCTGCACTCGTCTGAGTCGACAAGCTCCGCCATTATTGTTTACATGCGAGTTGAGCAGCGGCTCCCCACGGGTACGTCAAATGACGGTTTTGCGGAAGTGCGCGGAATTTTAGGGGCGTGTCCCAGAGAAATAACTACCATAACTTGGAATGAAATTTTAATATATTTATAATTTATTTTGATAAAACAAACAGAGATGAATTATATAAGATATATATGTTGTGACAAATATGCAAATTTCCAACATCATGTCACAATCCCTTTAAAGTCCATGACCCACCATGTTTTCAAATTGCATCGCCATTAATATGTAGTAGTGACTTAAATAAGAAAACAAGAGCGTTTATTGATATTGTAGAGAAATAACGCTAAATGTGTTATTTCATGATTTAAAGCAGATTTTAGCAGCAGCTCCGGCAAAATCTGCCCTTCTCCATATATGGGCATTGACGTCACTGAAGTATCCACCTTGGATGAAGGCGGAGTTATAACAAGCATGCATCAACAGCTTCCTTATTCCTGACCAGAGTAGTTAGAATACAACTAATAAAAACGACGTGTTGCCTACGAGACTGAAGGAAGAGCTGTGCCAACTATCCATGAATGAATTTGTCAGATTTATTAACAAGGGAATATTAAAAATGACACGAAACAGCAGTTTCACTCCTTTTTTTCTCTCCCTCTGAGCAACGGAGGAGATGTGTGTACGGCGCACACACATCTCCTCCGCGTCTGTCCCATAATAAATACAGAGGAGATGTGTGTGCGGCGCACACACATCTCCTCCGCGTCTCTCCCACAATAAATACAGAGGACAGATGATGTCTCCCTGTAGCGCGCGCTCACGTCTGTCCCACAATAAAAACAGAGGACAGATTATGTCTCCCTGCAGCGCGCGCTCGCGTCTGTCCCACAATAAATACAGAGGACAGCTCATGTCTCCCTCCCGCGCGCGCTGCAGGGAGACATCAGCTGTCCTCTGTATTTATTGTGGGACAGACGTGCTCAGAGAGAGAGGAATAAAGGAGCGAAACTGCTGTTTTGTGTCATTTTTAATATTCCCTTGTTAATAAATCTGACAAATTCATTCATTTCCTCATTTCAGTCATGGAGACAGCGAGGAGGAAGCGATCACTTGACTTTTGGCACAAAAAAAAACTAAAGAAAAGCCACTGGAACGTTCACTGAAATCAGCATCACTATAAGCCTGCATCGCAAACTCACTCCTGCCTTCTGACTGGATCTTTTTTTACGTCACTCCAGAGTTCGGCAATCATCGGCAGGGTTTCCGGATTCTTCCGGGACTCCGTCGTTTTTTTTTTTTTTTTACACTCGCCTGGCCCAAATGCAAAAATGAAAATAGACATCATATTCTACTACAGTAATTGTCCAATATGGTGAATTGTTACTGTCACGTGGGTGTTGTCCTTTAATGTATTTGGGCAAGTCCAGAATTGAGGTCCAGTAGATCGGCCCGAGCTCATACACAAGTGGCCAGAGTTCCTAATCCAAATCCTGAGGGCACGGTGAGAGATGTAGTTGATGCAAGGCAAAGTATAGTTGTTACTGTGGTCAGAGAGAGTGTTGCAAATCCGTCAGGGAATAAACAAAGCAAAGAATCCAAGAGGTAGGTATGAGGTCCGAACCAAGAAGTCAAACAAGGCTGTGGCATGAACTCTGAACATCTACTACTATGAAGGTTCGATAATCTAGCACTGGTTGGTTGTGAACATGGAACTTAAATAGGCAGGTGAACAAGTGAATCTGATGAGTGTTCATTGCTGTGAGAAAACAAGGGAGGCATGGCAATGTAAGTGTACCACTGACTGCAGCTCCTTATCCAAGATGGCCACTAATTAACACCAGCTGTCGGCCATCACCCTGATGAGGACCTCCACTACATAAGTCTGCAGTCCAGTGTTACTCTTCGCTGGACCATTGACCATCTAATGGTATTTGTGCCTCCGGCCTGTACGTTTAAGTAAATCTACTTACCAGCTTTTCTTGTCCTTAGCAATCCTGTCTCCTAGGTCCTGTCCTGGTCCTCCTTGTGCCTCGTCCTGGTTCTCTTCGTGCCTAGTCCTGGTTCTTCTCGTGCCTTGCCTTGGTTCTCCTTGTGCCTTGCCTGCCACCAGTTGCCAGCCTCCCCTGTCCTGCCGGACTCTTGGTCTTCTCACCCTCTGGAGCTCTCCCATGGATTTGGAGTTGGACCCAAAGACATCTTCAAACCTGTAAGAGATAAACATCATCATAATGATATTGCTTGTTCATCTTGCCGACCTCCTCTGACCATCTCTTTACTCTTCCCAGGCTCTCCAGAGAAGCAACTGTCAATTATCAACTGTAAATAATAAACACTGTTACTATGTCTGCCTCGTTCCGGGTCTCATACAACTCTGGTTTCCTCGAGTCATAACAGGCAATGCTTGGAGAGAGCAGACTTGAGCTGAAGGAAGGGCAATAGGCAAAACAGACATGAAAGCAGACAACTATGGCAGGCAGGAGCAGAAATGTGACAGAACTGAATAAACTTGTGACAACAAGCAGCCCTGGCAGTCCTGACTAGTCAAACTTGTAACCTGAAACAATCCAACTTACTGCATATAATATGAACCAAACCCTTACAAAATTTACACGACTGAATGGCACATAACAAAACTTTGATCTAGTTATCATGAAGCATCCCTTACAGCATAGAGACTCTATGATAGCTATGGTAAAGGGATGACCTAGTGTACCACAGCTTGGACAGAACCATTATTCCTACTGAATTAGAGGTTTTGTGGGAGTTCTAGGTCCACCAGCCATTCTCTCACTCATCAGCTGCAGCCAACCCTAATCAGCCACCATTCCACACCTGTTCCTGGTTTGGAGGACTACTCTGCCTGGGTATAAGAACCTCTGCCAGACATGGCTCCGGTGCCGGGACATTATCATACTTAAGAGATAATCGTGTTTACCTCAGACGACCTGCTCCTCTCTCTCAACCAACACTCACCTCACTTCACTGTTTGGATCACTTGGAACCTGGGAATCCTCTGACCTCTTTTCTCTGGACTGGGCTACAAGAAACATTGCACCTGGAGGATTAAAACCTGCAAAATAAAAACATTTATTCTTTTGGAACTCCTGACTCTTTTTATTCTTCATCAGTCAGCCACTTGGGGTCAAATTATCTGAAAACATGACAGGTTTTACTATTATCTAGCACCTCTTAACCTTAGAGCATCCTGATCCTCTAGAGCACAAGTAAGGAGTCATCTGGACTTTGTACCACAGAACAGACAACGTCCCCTCTAACTCAGGAGCCAGGCAGAAGGTGAAATCCTACACAAAACAGGCTCTAGAGAAATGTGGATATCCTAACTGGGCCTTCCTGAAAGCAGAGAAGAAACCCAAACAGGACTCCAGCAGCCATCAGGTGAAAAGAAGGAACCCAGACCCAGACCAGTGGTCATTCCATATGTTGCGGGAGTTTCAGAGACATTGAGACGTTTATTTTCTAAACACAACGTCCCAGTGGCTTTTAAACCCCAAAATACATTACGGCAAAGACTGGTTCATCCCAAAGATCCAGTCCCCCGGCACAAACAGAGTAATATTGTGTATGCTGTTCAGTGTCAGGAGGGCTGTGATCAGTCTTACATCGGGGAAACTAAACAGCCACTGGCCAAAAGGATGGCCCAGCACAGAAGATCAACATCATCAGGTCAGGACTCTGCGGTCTACACTCATCTCCAGGCCAGCGGTCACTCTTTCAGGGATGAAGATGTTCACATCCTTGATAGAGAGGAACAATGGTTTGAGAGAGGAGTAAAGGAGGCCATCTTTGTGAAAAGAAACTGTCCATCATTAAACAGAGGTGGAGGCCTCCGTGTTCAACTGCCCCCCTCTTACATTGCCTTTATTGCTAGTATCATTCTGCCCCTTGTGAATAACAAGCAACTAACAGGGTGCTAACAATCCATCGTTAGGCGGATGGCACTCCTTGATCAAGTGAGCAGCTAGTTTTGGCTGTCAGAAGCAAACTGGTTGATCCACTACGAGAAGGTGCTATTTATAAGACTGAGCTGAATACAGGCTGTATTCAGCTCAGTCTTATAAATAGCACATTCTGTGTATTATAGCTGTATAATAGCTGTATTATACAGCTCCTCAGAGTGAAGAAGTCTTTCAGAGGAAAGATGAAACGTTTTTACAATTTTTTGTTTTGTTTTGTGAATGTCCAGTGGACCATACTTGACTTTTTTGGACTTACCGGAGAGGCTGAGGAGTGTGGTATCCTGTTATTGGCACGTACCATATGATGCCCCTTCTGGAAAATGGAAACCACTACCTCAGTCTGTTATTTCAGTTGCATTGCCCCTGATGTCCACATAATTTTGCAAAGATGTATCAACCAGGACAGACCAGCAAAATCCAAAGCTTTGAGAAGTGGAGAAAGGACAAACTCCAAGTCTCTTGAGATATTGAGAGAGAGTTGGCATCACTATCAACAAGCTGTGAAAACAGCCAGAGCAAAATATTTCTCTGACATTGTTGCTAACTCTCATAACCACCGTGTTCTTTATAATACAACCAACACTGTCCCCCTTGAAACATCTGGAGAATTTTGTGATGAATTTCTTCATTTTTTTCTTTGACAAGGTTATTAACAATAGGGCTTGGATCTCTTTTCCATCCCATGACCCTTCCATCCCGGTTCCCTGTCCTGCTGTTTTTAATCATTTGGAGCCTATTTCCCTCTCATATCTAGATAAACTGGTCACCAGTATGAAATCATCGGGTTCCTCCCTTGATGTTGTTCCTCCTTATTTTCTTAAGGAAGTATTTTCTACTGTTGGCTCCTTTATCCTAAATGTGATCAACAGCAGTTTGATGTTTAATGTGGTACCAAGCAGTTTTAGACATGCTGTGCAGCCATTGTTGAAAAAACCTGCCCTTGATCCATCCTCTTTGTCAAATTTTAGGCCAATCTCAGTTACCCTTTATATGCAAAATTTAGGAAAAAGTTGTTTACACACAGCTGAAGTCCCTTTTAGATGAATTTAAAAATGTTGAGGTCTTTCAGTCTGGTTGCAAAACATACCACAGCACTGAATCTGCTTTTTGGTTTGAATGACATATTTTTAGCACTGGATTCTGGAAACGGTGTTTTACTTGTGCTTTTAGATTTAACAGCTGCTTTTGACACAGTCAACCATTACATTCTCATCTCCAGACTGGAGAAGTGGTTTGGCATCACTGGCTCAGCTCTGCAGTGGTTGATAGAAGTTTCAATGTGCTGATGGATCATTTTACCACTGCTTCTGCTACCCTCCCCTGGGATGTACCCCAGGGCTCAATTCTTGGTCCTCTCCTCTTTTCACTCTATCTTCTGCCACTGGGTTCTATTTTCAGAAAGCATGGTGTACAATTTATTTTATATGCAGATGACTGTCAAGTCTACTTCCCTTTAAAACATAATAGCTCCACTCAGTCTCTCCTGGACTGTCTTGATGACATTAGAGGGTGGATGGCACTTCATTTCCTCAATTTTAACGAAAAAAAAAGAATGATGTTATGGTCTTTAAATCCAGTGGTCCTAGCCGTTCCCACACCTTTTATTTTTCCTCTTTGGCCCCATATGAAAAATCCATTGCAACAAATTTAGGAGTGAAAATGGACCCCTGCCTGAAATTTGACTGCCATATCAACAGCATGGTTAAGTCCTCTTTCTTTCAGCTGAGGCGCCTGTCAAAAATCAAGCCCCTCCTTTCTAGGCACCACTTAGAAACAGTAATCCACACTTTTATTGCTTCACACCTGAATTATTGGAACTCTCTTTTGATCGGAGTTAGCTAGGCCCCGCTCTCACGGTTACAGCTGGTACAAAATGTTGCTGCACAATTTTTGACTAGTACAGGCAGGCGTGAGCACATCACTCCAGTTTTAATGTCCTTTCATTGGCTTTCTGTCCAGTTTCAAATCCATTTTAAAGTTTTTTTTAAATCTTTGAACGGTTTTAGTCCCTCTTATTTTTCTGAACTGCTTCACCTTTACATGCCATCACATGCTCTTAGATCCTCTGACCAGATTGTTGTGTTCAGAAAACACAGTGTTTAGTGTGTTTGTTGGGTCTGTAATGGTGTGCTCTGTTTGTTACGACATGTTACTGTGCCTTTAAGAGATGCTTTACGGCATGGGTAAATGTGTGTGTGTGGGGGGTTTTGAGTTCAGTAAAGTTTGGTGCACGAAGCGACACGGTGTGGTTATTGAGTTCCCGCGGACACTACATTTTGGCAGACGAGGATGTCCGGACTCACGTTACCACCACCGCCACCTTTCCTGCCTGTCCCCGGCGACCCAGCTGTCCCGTGGGACAGATGGCGAGCTGCGTTCGAGGACTACTTGCTGGCTTTGGGACACACTGAACTGGCGGAAGCGAGGAAGTGCGCGCTCCTCCGCCATTGTCTGGGCCAGGAGGGTCAGAGAATCCTCGCCACGCTCACGTTAGCGGACAATAAATACGCCACGGCCACAGCTGCACTGAGGACTCATTTCAGCTCCGGGCGGAGCCGGCGGATGAACCGCTTCGAGTTTCGTCAGAGGAAGCAGCGACCGGGTGAGTCTGTAGCCAACTACGTCTCAGCACTACGAGAGCTGGCTAGACTCTGTGACTTTGGGGCGATAGAAGAGGGACTCATAGTTGATCAGCTGATAGAAAAGACGTCGTGTGACCAACTGAGGGAGAGACTTTTGCTTGAACCAGACTCCATGACGCTGGCGGGCGCTCTGGTTATTGGAAAGCAGCTTGAAACAGCACTAACAGAGGCGCGAAAATTCTCCCGCGCGGCGCACGAACCAGTGACGTCATCAACACCGGCCGTTTATCACACAGAGGAGGGGGCTGACTGGCCGAGTGGCAGCTGGGATGTGCAGAGAGTGGACAGGGGGCCCAGCAGGAGGGGGGCCAGGAGCTGTGGTAACTGTGGCTCCTCTAACCATGCAACTAGAGACCAGTCATGTCCTGCACATGGGAAACTTTGTCATAAATGCGATAAACTGAATCATTTTGCACGCTGCTGCCGCTCTTCTGCTCGCCAGGATACTACTGTGGTTCCCATTAACACTGTACAGACTCTGCAGCCGTCGTTCAAGCTCTGCACATGTCGCGTGGGTGCAGCTCACGTCCCGCTCCTTGTGGACACAGGGGCCAAAGTGTCAATTTTGAATAAAAGCACGTATGATCGTTTCTTCAGCCGTACACCCCTGGAAGCAGCCACTACAACCCTGTTGGGCTACGGTCACTCTCCCATCGACACTCTGGGCGTGGTCCGCCTCCCTGTCCAGTATGATCAGCAATTTACGCCTGACGCCAAGTTCTGCATCACCCGGAAGGGAGCTAACATTATGGGCCTAGACTTGTTCCTCGCCCTGGGCTTTGCTGTGAGTGAGCCTGCCACAGCCCCTCTCACCCCGACCCCTTGGCCACTTTCACCTTGGGAACATATTCAGGTCGGCATCTGTGGGGAACTTCAGGGGGCACCTGCTCACGCTCGCTACCTGCTGGTTGTTCATGATCTTCACTCGAAGTGGCCTGAGGTTTGTCAACTGAGCTCCATCACTGCACACACCATCATAGACTGCCTGGACAACCTGTTTGGACGCTGGGGCCTCCCCAGTGTTGTTACGACGGATAATGGGGCCCAGTTCACCTCAGCAGAGTTCACAGAGTTCCTCACACTACGCTCCATCAGGCACATCAGGACAGCAGTTTATCACCCAGAGAGCAATGGTGGTGTGGAACGACTCAACGAAACTCTCAAAAATGGACTCAGAGCCTGTCTGGAGGAGGGGAGAACATACAGCGACGCTCTCAACCAAACCCTCTTGACCATCCGGGCATCCAAGCATCCCACTACAGGAGTTTCACCGGCGATGCTGATGATCGGGCGCGAACTGAAGCAACCCCTGGACTGTCTGAGAGCTGAGCCAGCTCCTGCACGCGGGAGCCCAGAGCTCCAGAAAGCCAGAGCTCAGGTGAAGGGTTCGCAGGCCCGGATGAAAGAGAGGTTTGATGCCACGCACCGAGTGCAGACCCCCTCAATGGCTGCAGGGGATTGGTTTGATGCCACGCACCGAGTGCAGACCCCTTCACTGGCTGCAGGGGATTGGGTCAGGATCAAACGGCGTCATCGGAGAAATAAACTGAAATCCTTCTGGTCAGAGCCACTGCGGGTGGTTAAGCAATTGGGGCCGGCCACATACAGACTGGAAAATGGGGGTCGTTGGCACGCAAACCGTCTGCACAGGGTCATCGCCCCACCAGCACCTGCTCCACCAGCAGCTGCTTCACCGTTGGCCTCGGCAACGGCAATGGGTTGGCAGCCTAGGCCAATGACTATTCGGGTGGGGGATACTCCACCAGCTTTGCCCAACTCCACTCAGCAGCCAGCACGGCCCCAGAGACAGAGGGTCCCGCCTGTCTGGCTTGGGGATTATGTGACAGGGTGATGGTGTTACTAAACATCTATTAATCTGTGTTTTATTGAGTCCAGTTTAATCTGTTATTCTTTGCAAAGTATTATGTTTTCAAGGGGGTGAAGGGGGAAAATGTTGTGTTCAGAAAACACAGTGTTTAGTGTGTTTGTTGGGTCTGTAATGGTGTGCTCTGTTTGTTACGACATGTTACTGTGCCTTTAAGAGATGCTTTACCATCCATCCATCCATCCATCTTCTTCCGCTTATCCGGGGTCGGGTCGCGGGGGTAGCAGCCTAAGTAGGGAGGCCCAGACTTCCCTCTCCCCAGCCACTTGGAGCAGTTCCTCCGGGGGAATCCCAAGGCGTTCCCAGGCCAGCCGAGAAACATAGTCCCTCCAGCGCGTCCTGGGTCTTCCTCTGGGTCTCCTCCCGGTGGGACGTGCCCGGAACACCTCACCAGGGAGGCGTCCAGGAGGCATCCTAACCAGATGCCCGAGCCACCTCAACTGGCTCCTCTCGATGTGGAGAAGCAGCGGCTCTACTCCGAGTCCCTCCCGGATGACTGAGCTTCTCACCCTATCTCTAAGGGAGAGTCCAGCCACCCTGCGGAGAAAACTCATTTCAGCCGCTTGTATCCGAGATCTTGTTCTTTCGGTCATAACCCAAAGCTCATGACCATAGATGAGGGTGGGAACGTAGATCGATCGGTAAATTGAGAGCTTTGCCTTTTGACTCAGCTCTCTCTTCACCACGACAGACCGGTACAGCGCCCGCTTCACTGCGGACGCTGCACCTATCCGCCTATCGATCTCACGCTCCAGTTTTCCCTCATTCGTGAACAAGATCCCGAGATACTTAAACTCCTCCACTTGGGGCAGGACCTCCTCCCCGACCCGGAGAGGGCATGCTACCCTTTTCCGGCTCAAGACCATGGCCTCGGATTTGGAGGAACTGATCCTCATCCCGGCCGCATCACACTCGGCTGCAAACCGCTCCAGTGAAAGTTGTAAATCACGAACTGATGAAGCCAGTAGGACCACATCATCTGCAAAAAACAGAGAAGCGATTCTAAGGTCACCAAAACGGATCCTCTCAACACCTTGGCTGCGCCTAGAAATTCTGTCCATAAAAGTTATGAACAGAATCGGTGACAAAGGGCAACCTTGGCGGAGTCCAACTCTCACCGGAAACGAGCCTGACTTACTGCCGGCAATGCGGACCAAGCTCTGACACCGGTCGTACAGGGACCTAACAGCCCTTATCAAAGGGCCTGGTACCCCATACTCCCGGAGTACCCCCCACAGAACCCCCCGAGGGACGCGGTCGAATGCCTTCTCCAAGTCCACAAAGCACATGTAAACTGGTTGGGCAAACTCCCACGCACCCTCCAGGACCCTGTTGAGGGTGTAGAGCTGGTCCAGTGTTCCACGACCAGGACGAAAACCACACTGCTCCTCCTGAATCCGAGGTTCGACTATCCGACGGACCCTCCTCTCCAGAACCCCTGAATAGACCTTACCAGGGAGGCTTAAGAGTGTGATCCCCCTATAGTTGGAACACACCCTACGGTCCCCCTTTTTAAATAGGGGAACCACCACCCCAGTCTGCCAATCCAAGGGAACTGCCCCCGATGTCCACGCGATATTGCAGAGTCGCGTAAGCCAACACAACCCTACAACATCCAGAGCCCTAAGGAACTCCGGGCGAATCTCATCCACCCCCGGAGCCTTGCCACCGCGGAGCTTTTTAACCACCTCGGCGACCTCAGCACCAGAGATCGGAGAACCCGACCCAAAGTCCCCAGGCTCTGCTTCCTCAGTGGAAGACGTGCCAGTAGGATTGAGGAGGTCTTCGAAGTATTCCGCCCACCGACTCACAACATCCCGAGTTGAGGTCAGCAGCACGCCACCTCCACCATAAATGGTGTTGGTCTCGTACCTCTTTCCCCCCCTGAGACGCCGGATGGTGGACCAGAATCGCCTCGAAGCCGTACGGAAGTCATTCTCCATGGCCTCTCCGAACTCCTCCCACGCCCGAGTTTTTGCCTCAGCAACCACCCGAGCCGCATGCCGCTTGGACTGCCGGTACCTATCAGCTGCTTCCGGGGTCCCACAAGCCAAAAAGGCCCAATAGGACTCCTTCTTCAGCCTGACAGCATCCCTCACTGCCGGTGTCCACCACCGGGTTCGAGGGTTGCCACCTCGACAGGCACCAACAACCTTGCGGCCACAGCTCCGATAAGCTGCCTCGACAATAGAGGCGCGGAACACGGCCCACTCGGACTCCATGTCCCCCGCCTCCCTCGGAACGTGTTCAAAGCTCTCCCGGAGGTGGGAGTTAAAGCTCCGTCTTACGGGAGACTCTGCCAGACGTTCCCAGCAGACCCTCACGATACGTTTGGGTCTGCCAGGTCTGACCGGCATCCTCCCCCACCATCGGAGCAAACTCACCACCAGGTAGTGGTCAGTAGACAGCTCCGCCCCTCTCCTCACCCGAGTGTCCAAGACATGCGGCCGCAGATCAGATGAGACGACAACAAAGTCGATCATCGAACTGCGACCTAGGGTGTCCTGGTGCCAAGAGCACATATGGACACCCTTATGCTTAAACATGGTGTTCGTTATGGACAATCCATGACGAGCACAGAAGTCCAATAACAGAACACCACTCTGGTTCAGATCAGGGGGGCCGTTCCTCCCAACCACACCCCTCCAGGTCTCACTGTCATTGCCCACGTGAGCGTTGAAGTCCCCCAGTAGAACAAGGGAGTCCCCAGGAGGCGCACTCTCCAATACCCCCTCCAAGGACTCCAAAAAGGGTGGGTAGTCTGAGCTGCCGTTTGGTGCATAGGCACAAACAACAGTCAGAGCCCGTCCCCCCACACGTAGGCGAAGGGAGGCTACCCTCTCGTTCACCGGGGTGAACCCCAACGTACAGG
Organism: Garcialebias charrua; assembly: GCA_038048925.1. NCBI lineage: Eukaryota > Metazoa > Chordata > Actinopteri > Cyprinodontiformes > Rivulidae > Garcialebias > Garcialebias charrua. The sequence continues at coordinate 33,327 of JBBPBX010022056.1, forward strand.
CACCAAGATGGGGGGCAACCAGTATGCCCACTCCTGCTCGGCGCCTCTCACCAGGGGCAACTCCAGAGTGGAAGAGTGTCCAACCCCTCTCAAGGAAACTGGTTCCAGAGCCAGAGCCATGCGTTGAGGTGAGTCCGACTATTTCTAGTCGGAACCTCTCAACCTCACACACTAGCTCAGGCTCCTTCCCCACCAGAGAGGTGACATTCCATGTCCCAATGGCCAGCTTCTGTAGCCGAGGATCAGACCGCCAGGGTCCCCGCCCTCGGCCGCCACCCATCTCACATTGCACCCGACCCCTTTGGCCCCTCCCACAGGTGGTGAGCCCATGGGAAGGGGGACCCACGTCTCCTCTTCGGGCTGTGCCCGGCCGGGCTCCATGGGTAAAAGCCCGGCCACCAGGCGCTCGCCAGCGTGCCCCACCTCCGGGCCTGGCTCCAGAGTGGGGCCCCGGTGACCCGCGTCCGGGCGAGGGAAAACTTAGTCCATTAATTGTACTCATCATAGGGGTTTTTGGGCTGCACTTTGTCTGATCCCTCACCTAGGACCTGTCTGCCTTGGGTGACCCTTCTAGGGGCATGAAGCCCCTGACAGCATAGCTCCTAGGATCATTGGGACACTCAAACCCCTCCACCACGGTAAGGTGGCAGCCTAGGGAGGAGATGCTTTACGGCATGGGTAAATGTGTGTGTGTGGGGGGTTTTGAGTTCAGTAAAGTTTGATGCACGAAGCGACACGGTGTGGTTATTGAGTTCCCGCGGACACTACACAGATGCTTTTAGCAGTCCCGAAAACCTTTTATAAATCCAGAGGAGACAGAGCCTTTTCAGCTCTGGCTCCAAAATTGTGGAATGACCAGCCACTGAAGGTCAGGCAAGCCCCATCACTTTCTGTTTTTAAAACTTGTTCAAAAACATTTTTTTCCCATTAGCTTTTAACCTGGAGTGAGCAAGCATCTGTGTCTTAAAGACCGTGTAAAGTGAATTTCAATATTTTCTTCAATAAACATTAGAAATGTCATAATTGTAATCTTGTAAATGAGTAAAAAGTCTCAAAATTGTAGCTCAATTAATTTTGGAGTTATAGATCAAACTTTGTTTAAAGATATTTCTGTTTCAGGATTTTTTAGGCGTGGTTTAAATGTGACCGCAGTTTCGTCACGCGGTCTAAAGCCCCACCCCCTGCAGCTCCAGCCGTATAAATTAGTTTTTCGCCTCGGTGGATCCGTTCACTCGCGAATCGCAGATAGCATCAGATAGCAATAGCATAGATATTTTGTTCATTGTTAGCTAGCTAATCAATTATGCCTCGTTCCTGCATCTTCCCTGGATGTCGCAATGGTCAGGGCATGGAGGACTGCAGCCGCTCCATTGTGACATTGAGACGCAGGAGGGAGTCAAACAAACCCAGCGCGTGCTGCTGGAGCGAACACTGCCACCTGCACCTCCGCTTTTTCCGCTGACACAGATGAGGGACGCTCATGTCCGGACACCCCCGCCGCCTTTCCTGCACCTGACGGCGGGATAATGTCACGTCCAAACTTAGGAAGTTGCCGTTTGTGCTTATTATTTTAAATAATCTAAGTGTTGACCATTTAGTGCACAGTAACTACCGAATGTAATAAATGTACAAATCATAACGTGTTTTTATACCGCGTGGTTTTATACCGAGTCTCTGTAATAGGTGTTTCTTTTCTTTCTTTCTTTCTTTCTTTTTTCTTTTTTTTTATTGCTATGCCTGTGCCCTACAAGTTCACAAGCTCCTTTTTTGCCAAGAAAATGCGACAGGTCCATTGCATACTTAGTTATCAACGTGATTACTCTTTATTTTAATCACCAACACAGACCCCGCATGCGATGTGACCGTGTCGGACCGGGTGCAGCGAGTCCGCTCATCTTCTAAAATAGCGCTTATTATTAAACACATAACAGCGGAGTTATGAATTATAGTTGTGTCCTCAACTTTAAAAACAAAACCAGAGTTGTTAGTGCACTAAAAACAGCGTAACTCTTGGAAAAATGAGCTGCTGTTACAGCCAGAACTCAGATAAAAACAGAGCAGGTTCACTGCTGCACCTGTCTGCCTCTCCACACACAGCTCAGCTCAGGGGGCAGGACAGGGGCGCAGTACTGCGCTGAAACCACGCCCACGTGCTGACACGACGCCAGCGTTTCAGACCAGGGCACAATCATGTTTTTTCATGATTTTTGAGACTTAATTTTATAAGGTAAACAATGTTTTTAATCAGTCAGATTTATATGGGTGATTAATAACACATATTTATGCCGTGTGACAAACTCAAAACACAAATTTAATTTTACTTTACACGGTCTTTAAGGTAATTCATCCATCCATCCATTTTCGTCCGCTTATCCGGGGTCGGGTCGCGGGGGTAGCAGCCTAAGTAGGGAGGCCCAGACTTCCCTCTCCCCAGCCACTTGGAGCAGCTCCTCTGGGGGAATCCCAAGGCGTTCCCAGGCCAGCCGAGAAACATAGTCCCTCCAGCGTGTCCTGGGTCTTCCTCTGGGTCTCCTCCCGGTGGGACATGCCCGGAAACACCTCACCAGGAGGCATCCTAACCAGATGCCTTTAAGGTAATTTTATTGTTTCTATTTTCACGTAGCAAGTAGCACTCATCATAACTAAATAAAAAAATGTAAGGCTAATCCATGGTAAATGGACTGTATTTATATGTATACTGTATAGTGCTTTTCAAAGGTGGGCGCCAGACCGCTAGGGAGCGCTAAAGCGCTAATCCGCTTATAGCGGACCTAAACAAATTGTCAGCGTTACAGCGGATTGACTAACTTTTATAATTCATAAGCGGATTTGCGCTATTTTTATTTAAAATGCAGTACCGCTAATAACTAATTATCTATCAGTAAAAACGAAAAAACTTATTTACGAGCTCTTAAATCAACCGGACGACTGCTAACAGACCATATCCTGTCAGCGCCGGATGTGGTCCGTGACAAAAAAGCGTCCCCCTCAGTCTCTTGGCTAGAGAGAGCGCTCTCTCTATAGCAGTTAGCAGCCAGTGTGTTACTCTGCAGCCTTATTGCTTGTTTTCGAAGAGTCAGACGAAGAGTTTTTAACATGGAGGGTGAACTTATGGATGTTTCTCAGCGGCCTACGCGACGCGTCAGCGCCTCATTTGCCCTGTTCAAAATGGCGACGGCCACAGAAGCAAAGGACTTTACAACAAAACACGGTAAAAACAAATGTTTCTTTGCTGAGAAAAAATATATTTCTTAGCTGACTTTATCCACCTCTTTCCCGAGAAGCCCATGTAGGCCGCTATGACAGTCCATTCCCGCCCCCTCCCGGTAGTGTACTTCCGGCTGAAGTCAAACCGGTGTGTTTTGCTGTGAAAAACAAGCCAGGACACCAGTTTATTTCCTCTCCTTTTTTTTAATTCTTGGGTTGTTTCTTGCTGGGTTAGAAGGTGTTACAGCCAGGTATACGTTTGAGCAAAGCGCTGTTGTAAATGTGAAGGATTTATCTCCATTGAATGAGCTGACAGCAGCTCGTTCCTGCTGTCGAAGACGTCGCGCTCCGATCAACTTTAGTTCGGTAAACAAAATATTCTATATAAATCCTTTTGTGAAACCATGTCAGAACAATATTGGAGTATAACCGTCTGTTTAGTAGCTGCTTTTTTTTTTCATGATTTAGCGTCTGTCCTGCTATGGTTAGCTTAGCATGTAGCTACTTTACATGCTAACTACCAGACGGTAACACTCACAACAAATGTCTGGTTCTGGTCCTCGTTGAGCCTGGACTTTTTTTGGCTGTGTGTTGTTTTAGTTAAACTGTTATTTAGCTGGTTAGATATGATTGCCCATACGGAAAAGATATATATAAATTTTATAAAGTTTTTATATGTTTTGTTTGAAACTTATATTTTTTGTATAATACACTGAAACCAGGTACAAGATCCTTAGTAAATTTGTATAAAATGAAACATATATAATTTGTATACTTATAAGAACAATATATGACAGTAATTTCACATATATATATCCTTAGTAGGAAAANTGTATAAAATGAAACATATATAATTTGTATACTTATAAGAACAATATATGACAGTAATTTCACATATAATATCCTTAGTAGGAAAATGTACTATTAAACTTACCGGTATATGGGGGTTAGAGCGAGGAGGTGTGGCCAGGACTGTGACATGCAGCTAGCATTAGCATAATATATGCAACATGCTAGCTGCATGTCACGGTCCTGGCCACACCTCGTGACATGCTAGGTGGAGGACTTTTCACCCCCTCCTGAGTGGTAAATTGATATTAGCAACATAGGCTAATGTTCAAAGCAGTAACAATTGTCATATTTGTTAATGTTAAACTATCTCAAGTAAGACATATGTATCCAAATTATAAAGCAAAAATAACCTCTTTCAACAGGTGCACCTGTGGTCACTGCAGCTTCCTTTCCCCTATAGAAAACGTGTGTTGTAGGGAGACGCCAAAGGTATAACCAAGCCCGGATTTTCGCACGGGCTTGACGAGGCTGCAGCCTGGGGCCCCTGAGCTTGGGGGCCCCCGGCGCTGTGGGCCCCGCCCCCCGAAGGATTTGTTATTGTTTTTGTGAACGGAAAGTGTCAGAATTTCACAACGTAAATCTCTAAAGATACAAAGGTAAAGATACATTTAAACTGAAATGTACATCTTAATCAAAATATTGTTGAAATGTGTTTTTTTCTCTCTCTCCTCACTTAAGCCAAACGTCGTGAGTGTGAGAACTACAACCTGACTAGTCAGGCCGAGTAGGATGAGGAGGACCAGGACATGGGGACTAAATCCAAAAGGAGTCGCACTAAAAGTAGCTCCGGAGGTTTTTTTTAAGCGATATGTTTGTCATTCTCAAGTGATTTATACATATGTAATCTGCTGACAAAAATTGGGCCTAAAACGTTTTTCACATCAATGTTTGTGAACATTTTTTGCAGGATTAACATCTTCTGATGAAGAAGAGAGCGTCGGAGGTAATGGTTTTCTGTAGATATTTTAATTCCGCTTTCAAAAGTAATGACCTTTTTAGTAAGCCCTTTTATTGAAAATAGGCATGCTTGTTTTTCTTTAAATCACCTGTGTAGGTGTCCAGCTGCCAAACTATCCAACGCCTCCACAGAACTACAGGACAAAGTGAGTACTTACGAGGTCACTTCATGAGTTTTTTTTTAAATTTTTTTTTATTGCTCCACCCATCCAGTCCTCTTTGGTAATGATATACACACAGACTTGCATGTTTGTTTGTTTTTTAAGACTTGTCTGGCTTTGTGGAGCCTTGGTCCTCGAGGACCTGTCAGCTACTGCTCACTTTTTTGCTTCATCTTAATTATTTTGCATCGCTGAATAATCTTTTGTTTTTAGGTCCTCAATATGCAAGTGCAACGCCTCAACGCAAGGACTTGTCAACGCCCAGTGAGTATACATCACACTTTAAACCATTGTTTATTTGATCAGGCCTTGCAAAATAAAATATATATATAATTTTTTTTCTGGATCTCGACATGCAGTAGAAAGTGTTGCCAGTGATGACATTCGAGATGGCTATCGTGACAGGTAAAGAAACTGCAAAAGGCACCAAATCAGTAATTACTTCTTCTAGTTGTTCCGAGTTCTTGATGGCCCTCCAGTAATGGTTCATTTGTATTTGTGTTATGAGTGTCAGTCAACATGGATTTATTCCAACAGGTTCAACAGATTTCCAGAATTTGAGGAAAGGACACCAAAGTTCTTGATAGGTATGTATCGACACACAAACACACGCTCACCCACCCACACGCTCACCCACCCACCAACCATCTGTAAGCCACTCCACATGGAGTTCAGTAATTGTATATTCTTATCCATATACAGTATTCATACTGATTCATAATTCCAATTGTTCTTCAGGCTCTTCACCAATTCGTTAATGGCCAAATTCAATATGAAGGGGAAAGGGAAACATGGAAAAAATCTCTGGAAACAATCAAGATTTATAGAGCAATAAAAGGTAAGCCCATATTTCCTGTTGAACAATGGAATGACTGGCTAAATGTTTAGTTAGCAAATTAGATATTTATTTTTGAAATTAAATGTGTAGTTTTAGAAAATAAATATTTAATTTACACCTAAAAAATTTTAATTTGCAAACTTAAATATTTTACTTGCAAGTTCATATGCTGGTGAAGATTCTCAGTCGTCCAGGACATGATAAATCAAAAAGGCGTTCAATTCAAGATCAACTGGACTTTATTTGTAACAGAAGACGTTTCGCTTCTCATCCGAGAAGCTTTATCAATTCAAGTTGCAAGTTCAGTATTTAGTTTTGTAAACTAAATATTTAGCAATAAAATTAAATATTTAATTTGGAACAACGATGTGTATAGCATGGTTAAAATATGACTGGGAAAAAATGTTTTCTCTAAACTAAAATATTGCTGTTGATTTTTGTAACTTTGCAAATGGCACCCCATAGATATGAAAATGTTTGGCAACTCTAGTGCGTTTTGCAGCAAATTTTTAACTGATGTGCTCAAATTTGGCAGCACGACGTCTCAGTGGTTACCACTATTGTCTCACATCAAGAAGGTCCTGGGTTCAATCCCCGGTTGGACCTGGGGTGTTTCTGTGTGGAGTTTGCATGTTCTTCTCGTGCTTGCGTGGGTTTTTTCCGAGTACTCCAGTTTCCTCCGACAGATCAAAAACAAGCATGTTCTGCCTTCAGGTCCAAGCCTCCCTTGAAAAAGAGATCTGTGATCTCTATGGGATTTGCAATCTTAAATAAAGGTTAATAAATATTAATTTCTTCATGCAAAAAAGAGTTTGATGAAATTATTGGCAGAAGTTGCATTTTATTCTCTCAAACATTTTATCAGGCGATTGTTGTTTTTATTTTGCCTGCTTCCTTCTGCATGGGATGTCACAGCAAGCAAACTCACATGAAAGATTTGGTAGTTGTTTTACACCATTTTACACCCATGTTCAGTGCCGAGAACATGGCACTGAACAATAAGCTACTGCACCCCTAAGGTTTTATCAGATGCTATTATACCTAAATAAAATCAAAAATGTATTCATATAGAGCATCATAATAATAATGAATTCAATTTATAACGCTGATAAAGTACGTTGAAAATGACCATCATTAAATATATTTTCCACCATAGAATTGAAACAAATAAAACGGATGTAAACAAATAAGCATGACAGAAATCCGATTGGGAATGTTACATAACATTTGTGCTGCTGTTCAGTGTATTATTTTTGTACTATTAGCGCTTAGCGTATTCTTAGTTTAGTGTATTTCTTAGCTCATATCTTAGATCTTATTACTGTTTTTCTTTAAAATGTATACTTTTGTTGGCTGTAACTGGGACCCTGTGTACACAATTTCATTCCACCACCACATGTCGGTCCCAGCAGATCTTCCTCTGATTTTATCCTCAAATGGTGTCCCAATTGAGTTTGTTGATTCCTATAAATATTTGGGTATACTGGTTGATTCACAGCTCTCTTTTAAACTCCATGTGGAAAACCTAGTAAAGAAACTGAAAGTTAAACTGGGTTTCTTTTTCAGAAACAGATCATGTCTAACACTGAATGTTAGGAAACGCCTTGTATCTGTGACTTTCCTCCCCTCCATTGATTACGGTGACATTCTCTACATGAATGCTCCTACAAGCACCCTGCGGATGTTGGATGTTGTCTACCATGGTGCTCTAAGATTCATAACTGGCTGTGATTATCGTACCCACCACTGCACCCTGTATTCACTGGTTAACTGGACATCATTAACCTCACGCAGACTCTTCCACTGGTACATTTTCATCTTTAAATCACTTCTCGGTCTGCTGCCCTCATACATCTCCTCCTACATGTCTTTACGTGAGTGCAGCTACAGTGTGCGCTCTCAGGACATCATCACCTGCAGTGTTCCGTCAGTGAGGACTGAACTTGGAAAAAGGGCCTTCTCCTACTCTGCTCCTGCTTCCTGGAATATCTTACAAAAAGATTTGAAGCTCTCGGCCCTGACCTCCCTAAATGGTTTTAAAAATCTTTTGGAAACCTGGCAAAAACCATTGCAGATATGTTCCTGTTTTTGATTTTGTACATCTACCTTGTGGTGTTTTGCTAGTTTTGATACTTTGCATTTCACTTTCTATTTCTCTCCTACGTTTTTTTTTTTTCTTTCTGTTGTTTGTTGTTTAAGGAAATTCTACCATTGCTGTTCATCATTCTTTAGTTTGTAGCAGGTCGCTTTTGTAAATGAGCCCTCGAGGCTCAATGAGATTTACCTGACTAAATAAAGGTTGAATGAATGCTACATATGATGCGCATGACAAAGAAACCTTGACCTTGTAATTGTCGCGAGAACAGGATTGCAGAGGGAACAGATTGAGAGAAGAACAGAATCAAACTCCAATATAATTAAGTGATTTACAGTGAAGAAATAT
>JBBPBX010022057.1:0-41784 GCA_038048925.1 Garcialebias charrua
AAAAATATAAAAAGTTGTAATTAAGTGAAGGTCAAAAATATAAAAAGTTGTAATTAAGTGAAGGTCAAAAATATAAAAAGTTATAATTAAGTGAAGGTCAAAAACATAAAAAGTTATAATTAAGTGAAGGTCAAAAACATAAAAAGTTATAATTAAGTGAAGGTCAAAAATATAAAAAGTTATAATTAAATGAAGGTCACGTGTCGGCCTAAAATTAGTTGTGTTGGCAACTGAGACTGATCCCAACACGTGTTCTGAACAATGTGCTAAATCTTTGTTTAAAATGTTCTCATTAAGAGACAATAATTTTTTCTTGTTTGGGTTTACAGTCCCTCGATTATTCTGGGGGTTACCCCCCCCCCCCTGCGATAGGTGAAAAACTCTATATTTATTGTAGTATTTATATTAAAGTGTCACTGACATGATTTTATTTACTATGCATTTTTTTTTTTTTTTTTTTTTATTTTTTTTTTTCTTTCGGCTTCTCCCTTCGTTAGGGGTCACCACAGCGAACTAGTCGCATGAAGACTTGGCAATTGTTTTTACGCCGGATGCCCTTCCTGACACAACCACAGACCACCGGGCTACCACAGCTCTCTGTGTGGAGCAGAGAGCTGATATTTAGGGTTCCCGGGGGAGCAGATGGTGTGGGTTAAGGGCCTTGCTCAAGGGCCCAGAGTGGGGCAGATGAGGGTGGAGACAGGTGTGACCGCTTCACCTGTCCCACCCACATCTTTTTGCTGTTGTCGGTACCGGGGCTTGAACCGGCGATCTTCCGATCACAAGCTCACCTTCTTAACCTATGCGCCACCACTCCCCGATTTTATTTACTATGCATAACATTGCTAAAAATATATATCTTTTATTATTTAAATGTCAGTTTTTGCAACCAAAATTATAAATCAATTTAATTTTACTTTAAAAGTGATTTTAAACTTAGCCCAGTGTTTAATCACGGGAAATCCGATTACACACAAATGCAACATCTGTGACGTAAAATCGGGCAGAGCCCTGGGCTTGTCATTGTGCGTGTGTCAGCTGCTCCCCTGCAGATCGCAGTTTTTTTTTTTTTACTTGAAAAATGCCGTTACGTTGTGTCACATTTGGGTGTTCTAATATCATCAGTGAACAAGTGAGCCTTTTCACTTTCCCAAAAGATGAAATACTTCGTCAAGAATGGAATAAATAAATCTGCCCCCCCCCTCGGAGCTCCCTCGCTTCCTGAAAAGGTAAGACTCAAATAAATACGGGTGCAGACCTAAATTAGAACCTGCTGTTTCTTGTTCATCTAACTTTCTGCTTCCCAAAATGAAGACAAATAACTCAAATCTTCACTTATATTGATAAATTCATCGGGTTATAAATTGTCCGCTATTAAACAGACGTAGCCCTCTGCCCGATTTTACGTCACAGATGTTGCATTTGCGTGTAATCGGATTTCCCGTGAATAAACACGGCGCAAAGTTTAAAATCACTTTTAAAGCAAAATTAAATTGATTTATCATTTTGTTTGCAAAAACGAACATATTTAAATGATAAAAGATATATATTTTGAGCAATTTTATGCATTGTAAAAAAATCATATCAGTGACACTTTAAGGCTTTATAAACCCTTCTCACGCTCTCACAATGTTCTAAACTCTTAAACATATGTCATGTTAACAACATATATGTACTGTACAATAGCTACTGCTAAATTTTATATGGGGACTCACCAGCTTTGGTCTGGTTCTGATCGGCTCTCTGCAGCTGTTGAGCACCAAGACACTTTTAGAGAGAGCCGGACCTTCAGAGACCCAGCACAAAACCACACAGTGGTCCCGATCGAGTCCCGATAATCAGAAGAGTCCGGATGAAAAAATCCAGGTGAGCTCCAGAGAAGACACCGGACCTCCAAACAACGCCTCCCCGCTCGAGAGGCACTCTGGACCCCACAGCGCTCAGATCGACCGGTGAGGCTGGAAGTGGTCCTGGTCCAATTCCCAGTTGGTTCCGTACGACTCTCTCCATCCACTGAGCAACACAGTCACTAAGGACCGAACTTTTTAGTCGGGTTAGGATCAAAACTTTCCCTCCATTTCAGCAGAAAGCAGCGGGCGATAGCACTGTTGGCTTCTGGGTAGTGTAGTTCTTTTTTTGACTGACAGTAAAGGCTTATTGAATGAAAACTACAAAATGGTGGCGCCTGTCCCAAGTATTTTTTTCATTTTTTTTAATCCTGTACGTCCCAATCACATGAGTAATATTAAAGTTGACAATCATTGAAAAACCATGAAAGAGCGAGTCTGCGTAAGTCGAACCGCGAAGTAGCGAATGACTACCTGTACTGTTTACTCCAGACTGAAAGTCTGTGAAACATTTTAACACGTGAAAAAAGATTTGTGGGCTCAACCATCCAGGTAGAGAACAACAACAACAACAACAACAATGGTCCAGTCATGTCATCTGGACCAGTTTCTTTATAAGTGAAGAAACGTTTTGTCCCCCATCCAGAGGACTTCATCAGTCTGCAGCCCGTCCACCAGATCTGCCCAGAGGTAACCTTCACGTTTCTTACAGAAGCAGGTCCAGATGACATGATTGAACCATTTTGATTTTAACAGGTGGTCGCGTCTGAAGAAAACCTTTTCCCCCAGCACATAAGAATAAACATTTCCAAGTCAGAAAATATATTCTGAGTCATTACAGAACCTCACAGCTGTTGCCAGACAGACAGAAGGCAGCGATGCATAAAACGAGCCTGTTTCACTCCAAACATTTAAAGGAGACCAAATATTGGTTTTATAAATTTTTATGGTATGTCTGTGGCCTATCCAGACCATTTGTTCCTTCTTTGATTTTATACGTCTACCTTATGTTTTGCTCGTTTTTTTATACTTTGTTAAAAAAAAAGAAGTATTTCTTTCTTTTGTTTTTTCTCTTTTTTGTTTTCTATTGTTTATTGTTTATTGTTTGTTTAAGGAAATTCTACCATTGCTGTTCATTGTTCTTTAGTTTTAGCAGGTCGCTTTCGTAAATGAGCCCATGAGGTTCAATAAGATTTACCTGACTAAATAAAGGTTGAATGAATGTTCATTCAATTTAATACACAAAATAATTCTTAGATAATAAAATATCCCCTTTCTAGTTGTGCCTTTTCTGACTTCCTTTCTGAACGTGCTGTTTGTGATAATGAGCTCGGCACTCTGCAGTTTCTGTAACGCAGCACTTTGGAAAATTTTCAACAGGGAAAGCATTCTGGTCCCTCCCCCTCAGAGCCATATATGGCTCTGCTCCCCCTTGCTCTCGCTGCTCTGCCTTCTTAGCTCCGCCTCCACTACATGTCCTGTGGCAGCCGCGACAGAGCGAAGCTTCTGTGATTATATGTTAATAAAACGTTCTAAAAAATAAAATAAAAACATGGAGCGCTGGTCCAGCACTCCAGAACACCAGGAAATCTGCAGAGCCTCGCGTAGCCACGTTGGACATGAGTTTAATTCGCTCGTGACAAATCCATCCATTTCCTCATTTCTGTCAGTGGAGGAGGAAGCGATCACTTGACTTTTGTCAAAAAAAACAAAAGAAAAGTCCAGATCAGGGATGAAGAAGGGGATATAAAACAGTTTTGCATCGCTTTGCAATTATTTCAGTGAGAACGTGTAGTGACAGAGTGAAGAAATATGTTAAAAAATATATTTTTAGAAAACTTACAGACTGCACTACAGAACTGCAGACTGCACCTTTAATATACAGGTGGTCCCCGACTTACGAGCACTCTTACTTACGAGGTTCCGGACTTACGAGCTGGCGAATGAACAGTACATTTGTAAAGAACATACAAAAAAACAGCACTTTTATGTGTTTTTAGATGAAAGTGTGTTAGCTAACCGTTTGGAAACAAGTTTCTGAGCATGTTTATGAACTAGTATGAACATTTGTGATGAAAAACAAGTGTTCGTAGAAGCGCTAGCATAAATTTTCCGACTTACGACCGAAAATCCGGACTTACGAGCAACACGTGTTTCGGGTTCCGATGTACGAGATTTCGTGTTACGAGCACCTCGTAGGAACGGAACTCACTCGTAAGTCGGGGATCACCTGTAGTTGTATTTATTTGAAATGTGGGTTTTCTTGCATTTATAACTGTTCATATTTGTGTTGTGACTATTTAAATTCATAACTTCAAGTCCCTCTATACAGTACTTACACTTGCATGAAATAGTTTGGTGAATTTTTGCAGAGTTCTTTCCTTCTAATAATAATAATAATAATAATAATAATAATTTGTTTTCTTGTTTGTCCACAGTCTTGACCTCCGTCTCTGAGCGGGACTTCATCGAGGGGAGGAGACGAGCTCTCTGCAGATTTATGAACTTGGTGGCTCGCCACCCCCTCTTCTCTGAGGACGAGCTGGTGAAGACCTTCCTCACCTTCAGTGGCTCCGTACGCTTGAAAAACAAAAAGTTTGCTCTGGTGGTTTTTGTTGCACAGTATGTTCTTGATTTGCGTCAGGGAAACTCTTCCTGTTTCTTCTGCTTTGTGTCCTTTTCCGCTCGTCCTGCTTCCTACAGGATGTCCAGACCAAGCTGCGGGACACTTGTAAGAAGACGGGTGACGAGTTCATGACCTGCAGGACTGCAACCCAAGCTAAGGTTTGATACTGCTGAGTCAGCTTTCATATTGTTGTCTCACCGTTTAGTTTCTTCTTCTGCACACTTTTTATTATTTTTACAACATTCATTCTGTATCAGAACATTCTGCTAAATTGTGTGCTATGACTTTAGTAATTTGTAATTTTTATACTTTCTGATTTAGTTTTATTTACAAAAAAACAAAAATCCCCATAGAAGAACATTGATGTATTTTCATGCCTTCACCCACGTGCACACGCACACACGCACACACATTCTAAATCAGTTTTAGCACACCTGCTCTTTTTTGTCTCATTCTCCTTCAGCTACTGTCTTGCAAATTTTGGCTTTAGCTATCATTTTAGCTCATTTAACCTTATTGCTACAGCTCTATTTGCTTTTAACTTTGCTTTGCTAAATTTATCTTTTAGCCACAATTCAGCTAATTTTAGTAATTTTTTTTATTTAGGACTGTTTTACTCATTTTGCTTTAGATATGGTTTTGATAATTTGAGCTTTTTAGCTTTTGTTTTGTTAGACATTTTAGTGACTGACTTGCAAATTTTAGGTTTTAGCTGGGGTTTAAGATCTTGTTTTGTCTAGTTGAAGTTTTAGCTACAATTTAGCTAATTTTTGTCTTTAGATTTTTTAAATTTAAGTTTTACCTACTGTTTTGCCAATTTTAGCTTGTAGTTACAATGTTGTTTATTTTTAGCTTTAGCTTAGCTAAGATTTTAGTGACTGATTTGCAAATTTTAGATTTAGCTGGTGATTTGGGTTTTAGATTTTGTTGTCTATTTCTAGTTCTAGCTACATTTTTGCAAGTTTTAGGTTTCAGCTTCTGTTTAGCAAATTTTAGCTTTTAGTTTCTGTTCAGCTAAGTTTAGATTTTAGTTACTGATTTGCTATTTTTTTAGGTTTAGCTAGTGCGTTGCCAGTTTTAATATTTTTAGCTTTTAGCTTCTGTTTTGTTAATTGTAGGTTTGTTCTTCTTGTTTTACCTGTAGAACCCTCAACAAACTTCAACAAAGTCATTCAGCTTTTTTGTTTGTTTGTTTGTTTGTGAAAATGCTTTTTCTCAAATGGAGTTTTACTTTCTGTTGAGACGTTCTTCGTGTGTAAAGTCCAACCACAACCAAAGCCTCTTGCTGGACTTGTTTTGCAGGAATCCCTCCCAGCAGACATCCAGGCTCAGTTTGCAACAAGCAGAGAACTCATCAGAAATGTCCACAACAGCTTCCAAAGGCTGCGGGACAGAGCGGAGAAAATGGCCGAGCGCTCAAAGGAGAACGCAACGGATCTGCTCATGTTTGGTCGGGAGCTGAGGTATTTTATTATTAAGGCTATATCCTCTAACATCTGGAGGCTTTCAAAAATAAGATTCAAGTACTTGGTATAAGACCCTCCAATATTAGATTGTGTCTTTATTAATGTTCAGCACTCTGGGCTCGGATGCGTCGCCTCTTCCCTCCTTGGCCTCCTCAAAAAGCACCTGGGGGGCCATGCGTCAGTCTCTGAAGAACCTGTCGGTGGAGTTTTCAGTTTTATCTGACAAAGCTGCTCAGCAGGTACATCATTCAGAATGTTCTGCTGTTTGCTCATAACAGCCGCAGAGGGATGACTGTTGTTCTGTTGTGTCTTCAGGGCAGACGGGAGGAGGATGATGTGGTGGAGAAACTGAATTTCTTCCTTGATTTGCTTCAGTCCTACAGGGTGAGTGAGATTTTTTAGGTTTTTGGAGTCGTCTTTCAAATTCCAACTTGATGAGATAAGTTGGTGGAATTGAAGTATCTTTATATAAATCTATAAAAAAAACTATTCTGGAACCATTTTCTTTAGACACGGACTAAATTAGTAACAGCTGGAGATCATGCCAACTGTCCAGCACAGTGATGGAGGGTTAATGATGTGGGCTTTTTTTGAGTTGAGCATGAACTCATCTGCATACCAAAATATTCTAGAGACGTTTGTGATTTCATCTGCCCAACAGCTTGACCCCAAACTGGTCATTAAAGCAAATCAGTAAATTGAAAACAAAATGGCTGCAAAAGATTTTCAAAATCCTCCAGACTGACCCGAATGTTGCAGCACGATCCCAGAGAAGCTGTGCACAAACTGAAGGCCACGAATATCAATCATTTAACGCACTATTTTTAAGAAATGTGACTTGCAGGTCATTCATGAAATTACTTCAACTTATTTGAACTAAAGCTAGTTTTACATGATAACCACACATTTTTTTTATTAATGTATTTTGTTTAAGAAAATCAGTTGCTGTCATGTATTGTCCATTTCAAGTTGTATTTAATAAATGCAAAGATTTTTTAAAACTTGTTTAGGCCTGTTGCGATAAACAATAAATCAATTAATTGCATGATCAATGAAAATTATTGACCTAATTTTCATTGATTGGCTTTATCGTTTCTTCGTGTCTCTCTTTCCACTGAAGACACTAGATGATAAAAGGCTCAGGTGTTCTTCACTGACCCCTCCCTTTCTCTTTAAAATCTATTTTAATCGTCCAACATCGTGTTTTTTGATCATTAAAAGTAGCTAAGATGAGAAGCTAAGCTACGAGCTAAGCTAACAGGCCGACCTCAGGAAAAAACGTCAGTTACGTATTGTAACCCTAGATTCTAGGAGTGTGGGCGTAGCCCTTTAAGCCACGCCTTACCCTAAAGGGCTACGCCCACAGGAAATAGAACCTCTGTCTTGTCGAAGCTCCAAAATTCAGTTGAAACTTATTGTGCCTTTGTGTAAAAAGTTGTTTTTCTCTATAAAAAGAAGTTGAGAACTTGTTTACTGATTTTTATTAAAAGCTTTGTGTGAAAAATGCTAAAGAGCTCAAACCACACAGAGCAACCGTCATTTGACAGCCCATGTCACGTCAAGGGTCCTCCCTCACATTTTTCTTAGAGACACGCTGCTTGCTCCCTCACTATCCATCCTTCTCCAAAAAAAGTTAAAACTAAAACAACTGGACTTTATTTGTAACTGAAGATGTTTTGCTTCTCATCTGAGAAGCTTCTCAATTCAATGAAACGAGGAGTGTGGGATTCAAGTTATAAAGCTGTGGTGTTCTGTAAGCGTGCATAATTCAACCTTGGCTCTCGACGGAGGCAGTCGCTAGTCCTTTCCTCCCCCCCCCGCTGCTGCCTGCAGCTCCTCAGCAAAGCACCTCAAACGCAAATTAAGATGGATTGGAGGTTTGGGCATTCGATTCTACGAACAAGATTTCTACAGAAGAAACGGCACAAGGGGAGCCAGTCCACCCTCACAGAGTGACGAAGAGGATACGCCATGGATTCCTGTGGGTGTGGATGGTGTGCGTCTCGCTCTCTGTGCTGTGCTCTGTGGAGGTGAAGAATCTGGATTATATTGGATTACGATGGCAGCGCTTTGCTTTTTGGCGTTTGTGGAGCACTGGCCTATCGCAAAAGAGGGAGACTTCAGCAGGACTTAATGCCTGGAGCACCCGACGTCTGGTCTGCGCGGTGACCTCGAGAAATCAGCTGTTTGCGAGCTTATCCAGAGGGTGAACAGATCACCCTCGGATTGGGACTCTGGACGCTGTGGTCAACATCTGAGGTCAGAGCTTGGATCAGTGGAAAAAGTCCCGAATTGGATCACTTGGAACAGAGTCGCCCTTACAGACTGAAGGCTGCAGAAATTACAATGTGAGCCTGAAGTGAAAATATTTGTCAATTCTTATCTGACTCCCTTGGAAACAGCCTTGAAAAAGGCTGGATATCTAATTTCTCCTGAGATGTGCTCTACTGTGGACAAAACAGCTGCTCTTGTCTTGTCTGCTACCCCCCCCCGGAGAACTTTTCTATGAGCGTTATCGGAGGCCGGCTGGTCAGACTGTCGCTATCTGGAATGTCTCATGGACAGAAACCTCCCTGCCTCAGTCTCAACATGCAACATGTAACTGTCTTAAATGTGCTTATTGGTATAGTTTTTACTGTGTCATGCGGTGTCTTGGCAGACAAAATGTGATACATTTTTTTTAATACCAACGCTGTGACCCTCACCTTTGACCTTCATCCCGACACGGATGAGAGAGGCCGCGCTGAAGAACATGTCATGTGTTCTGAATAAGCAGCAGCTTTACACACTTTCCATCTCGGGTTGACTGTGCATACATAATCACGCTGTATTGGTGAAAACTGGTGCAATGTTAATAAAAGCTCTTGAATCTTGAATAATGCAGATTGACCTGTCATTCTTCACAACAGAGGATCGTTAGGGTCGTTGTTAGTCCCATCCACAGAAGGGCCACTCTGGTCACATGGTTGGAACTCCTGACTGCAGGTGTCAGTCCTGAAGCTGCATTGTAGGTTTTTGAAAGTTGAAATCTGAGATCTCCTCTGTTTAAAGATGGTTTCTCTTTTTTTTTTTTTTACATAAACAGCCTCCTTCACTTCCTCTCAAACCATCTGTCCTCTCAGTCCATACCATACCATACCATTTTATTTATAAAGCACTTTAAACAGGAACAGGTCCACACAAAGTGCTGGACAAACAAACACGCAACAGGCAACACAGACAATGAAGTACAACACGAAAAACATAAAAACATTGCAGATCATAAATCAAACGATCCAATACAAATCAGCTGGCATTGAAAGCGATGGAGTAGTAGTGAGTTTTTAACCGGGATTTGAAAACTGAGAGGGAGGGGGCCTGTTTGATGAGCAGCGGTAACTCGTTCCAGAGTCTTGGGCCTGCTACAGAGAACGCCCTGTCACCCCTGCGCTTAAGGCGAGTTTCTGGAACTATTAAGAGTACCTGATCCTCTGACCTCAAAGCACGTGGAGGGACATATGGGTGTATCAGATCCGAGAGATAGGCGGGGGCGAGACTGTTCAGCGATTTGTAGACATACATGAGAATTTTGAATTGGATTCGAAGATGAACCGGTAACCAGTGAAGAGAGGCCAAGACTGGGGTAATGTGCTCTCTTTTGCGTGTGCTGGTTAAAAATCGGGCAGCTGCGTTCTGAACCAGTTGCAAAATGCAGACATTCTGCTCCTCTAGAGAGTGTCTCTTATCCCTGAGGTGGAGGTGAAGAGCTGAGGAGGTGTCTCTCCTGTGTTTAGCCATGCGTCTGTGAAGAGGCTGTTTGGTTTCTCCACTGTAGATCTGGACAGTCCTCGCTGCACTGGACTGCAGACACTACACTACTCTGTTTGTGTGTGGGTTTCCTTCTTTCACTGATTTGAGAAAGCTCCTCGGATGAGAAGTGAAACATCTTCATTTACAAATAAAGTCCAGTTGTTTTGTTTTTAACTTTTTTTGGATTGACCATGTCCTGGATGACTGAGAATCTTCACCAGGTATCCATCCTTCTGTTCAGTCTTATACTGCCATCTGGTGATTGATAAAAGGTACTACATGCAAAACAGTTTAAACATTTCTTCAGAAATTCGACATTACTAATTATCGTCAAATTTCAAATGGTAAATGGTAAATGGAGCTTATTTATATAGCGCTTTCCAGCCCCCTGTGAGGAGCCCCAAAGCGCTTTACAATACCAACCATCCACCCATTCATACAGACATTCATACACTGGTAGTGGTAGCCTGCCTTGCAAGGCGCCATCCAGACCTACCGGGAGCAATTTGGGGTTAAGTGTCTTGCCCAGGGACACAACGACACATGGTGGGCGGATGCGGGATTCGAACAATATTATCGTTTATCGCAATAATTTCTGAGACAATTAATCACCCAGCATAATTTGTTATCGTGACAGGCCTGATGCAGTAAATGTTCACTTAAAACAGTGTGTACTCATTTCTGTACAGTAACGTGTGATTTTTTCCTTTTTGTGAGCGTAGATTTAATTTACCACGACTCATCGACTGATTAAACGGCAAATTTTCCAACAATCATTGGTTCCATTAGACATTCAGGGTACATTTATAAATGATTTATTAATGCTTAATAAATATGTGATTTGTGAGTTTGCGCCAGACTATTTAGCTTTTTAAAAATTGTTGCTTAGGATGACTTTTTTCTTACATTAATCAATTTCATATGTGTAAACAAACTTTGTCTCTACAACGGCTCATAGTGCTTCAGCAACTTAAATGAAAACATTCATATTTAAAATCCAAATGACTGAATTAAGATATTTAAAATACAAATTACTGCATAAAGAATAAATATCAACAGTAAGAATGGAGCATAGAGATAAATTTGGCAATAAGAGTTGTTTCATTTATTGCACTGTAACTGCTTATTGGTGGTTTATAGGGTGTTAAAGTTTAATTAACAACAAATGATTTATTAATAACGTATAAGAGTGCCATGATTGTAAAGCACATGCAGTCATTAAACAATAAACTTGTCATAATTTTCTCCAATGCTTCTTCTGCCATCCTGTTTTTTTATTGCTAGAAGTAGAAAATAAATAAATAAATAAAGGTTGAATGAAAAAAGTGCCATTTTTCTGCCATTTCCAGTCAGGCACCAACCAACAAGCGGCGTTTTGTGTGTTTTTGTAGGATCTCTGTGAGCGTCACGAGAAGGGCGTTCTTCACGAGCACCAGAAAGCCCTGCACAAGTACAGCGTGATGAAGAGGCAGATGCTGAGTGCCACGGTGCAGTCCAAAGAGCCCTCATCTGTGGAACAGCTGGAATCACGGATCGTTCAGGTCATTGTTGTCTGTCAGTTCTGCTCCGTCCCTCTCGTATCTGACCCAGTGCTTAAAACTGCGTCACCACTTGACAAGTGCTGAGAGGATCTGCAGCCAACATTGAACTTTAAACTCTAATTTAAGCCAAACGAGTGAACTTTTAAGTAAAAGCCAGCCACTGCAATAAGTGTGCAAACATTCTTAATGATGTAAGTAAAGGAAGAAAAGCTTGAATTAAAAATGAGGAGTTCAGAGAGCAAAGGGGTCGGGTGCATTGTGGAATGGGTGGTGGCCGAGGGCGGGGACCCTGGCGGTCTGATCCTCGGCTACAGAAGCTGGCCATTGGGACATGGAATGTCACCTCTCTGGTGGGGAAGGAGCCTGAGCTAGTGTGTGAGGTTGAGAGGTTCCGGCTAGAAATAGTCGGACTCACCTCAACGCATGGCTCTGGCTCTGGAACCAGTTTCCTTGAGAGGGGTTGGACACTCTTCCACTCTGGAGTTGCCCCTGGTGAGAGGCGCCGAGCAGGAGTGGGCATACTTGTTGCCCCCCATCTTGGTGCCTGTACGTTGGGGTTCACCCCGGTGAACGAGAGGGTAGCCTCCCTTCGCCTACGTGTGGGGGGACGGGCTCTGACTGTTGTTTGTGCCTATGCGCCGAACGGCAGCGCAGATTACCCACCCTTTTTGGAGTCCTTGGAGGGGGTATTGGAGGGTGCGCCTCCTGGGGACTCCCTTGTTCTGCTGGGGGACTTCAACGCTCACGTGGGCAATGACAGTGAGACCTGGAGGGGTGTGGTTGGGAGGAACGGCCCCCCTGATCTGAACCCGAGTGGTGTTCTGTTGTTGGACTTCTGTGCTCGTCATGGATTGTCCATAACGAACACCATGTTCAGGCATAAGGGTGTCCATATGTGCTCTTGGCACCAGGACACCCTAGGTCGTAGTTCAATGATCGACTTTGTTGTCGTCTCATCTGATCTGCGGCCGCATGTCCTGGACACTCGGGTGAAGAGAGGGGCGGAGCTGTCAACTGACCACTACCTGGTGGTGAGTTGGCTCCGATGGTGGGGGAGGATGCCGGTCAGACCTGGCAGACCCAAACGTATTGTGAGGGTCTGCTGGGAACGTCTGGCAGAGTCTCCCGTAAGACGGAGCTTTAACTCCCACCTCCGGGAGAGCTTTGAACACGTTCCGAGGGAGGCGGGGGACATTGAGCCCGAGTGGGCCATGTTTCGCGCCTCTATTGTCGAGGCAGCTTATCGGAGTTGTGGCCGCAAGGTTGTTGGTGCCTGTCGTGGTGGCAACCCTCGAACCCGGTGGTGGACACCGGCGGTGAGGGATGCTGTCAAGCTGAAGAAGGAGTCCTATTGGGCCTTTTTGGCCTGTGGGACCCCGGAAGCAGCAGATAGGTACCGGCAGTCCAAGCGGCATGCGGCTCGGGTGGTTGCTGAGGCAAAAACTCGGGCGTGGGAGGAGTTCGGAGAGGCCATGGAGAATGACTTCCGTACGGCTTCGAGGCGATTCTGGTCCACCATCCGGCGTCTCAGGGGGGGAAAGCGGTACGCGACCAACACCATTTATGGTGGGGATGGCGTGCTGTTGACCTCAACTCGGGATGTTGTGAGTCGGTGGGCGGAATACTTCGAAGACCTCCTCAATCCTACTGGCACGTCTTCCACTGAGGAAGCGGAGCCTGGGGACTTTGGGTCGGGCTCTCCAATCTCTGGTGCTGAGGTCGCCGAGGTGGTTAAAAAGCTCCGCGGTGGCAAGGCTCCGGGGGTGGATGAGATTCGTCCTGAGTTCCTTAGGGCTCTGGATGTTGTGGGGTTGTGTTGGCTTACGCGACTCTGCAATATCGCGTGGACATCGGGGGCAGTTCCCTTGGATTGGCAGACTGGGGTGGTGGTTCCCCTATTCAAAAAGGGGGACCGTAGGGTGTGTTCCAACTATAGAGGGATCACACTCTTAAGCCTCCCTGGTAAGGTCTATTCAGGGGTTCTGGAGAGGAGGGTCCGTCGGATAGTCGAACCTCGGATTCAGGAGGAGCAGTGTGGTTTTCGTCCTGGTCGTGGAACACTAGACCAGCTCTACACCCTCAACAGGGTCCTGGAGGGTGCGTGGGAGTTTGCCCAACCAGTTTACATGTGCTTTGTAGACTTGGAAAAGGCATTCGACCGCGTCCCTCGGGGGGTTCTGTGGCGGGTACTCCGGGAGTATGGGGTACCAGGCCCATTGATATGGGCTGTTAGGTCCCTGTACGACCGGTGTCAGAGCTTGGTCCGCATTGCCGGCAGTAAGTCAGGCTCGTTTCCGGTGAGAGTTGGACTCCGCCAAGGTTGCCCTTTGTCACCGATTCTGTTTATAACTTTTATGGACAGAATTTCTAGGCGCAGCCAAGGTGTTGAGAGGATCCGTTTTGGTGGCCTTAGAATCGCTTCTCTGTTTTTTGCAGATGATGTGGTCCTATTGGCTTCATCAGCTCGTGATCTACAGCTTTCGCTGGAGCGGTTTGCAGCTGAATGTGATGCGGCCGGGATGAGGATCAGTTCCTCCAAATCCGAGGCCATGGTCTTGAGCCGGAAAAGGGTAGCATGCCCTCTCCGGGTCGGGGAGGAGGTCCTGCCCCAAGTGGAGGAGTTTAAGTATCTCGGGATCTTGTTCACGAATGAGGGAAAACTGGAGCGTGAGATCGATAGGCGGATAGGTGCAGCGTCCGCAGTGAAGCGGGCGCTGTACCGGTCTGTCGTGGTGAAGAGAGAGCTGAGTCAAAAGGCAAAGCTCTCAATTTACCGATCGATCTACGTTCCCACCCTCATCTATGGTCATGAGCTTTGGGTTATGACCGAAAGAACAAGATCTCGGATACAAGCGGCTGAAATGAGTTTTCTCCGCAGGGTGGCTGGACTCTCCCTTAGAGATAGGGTGAGAAGCTCAGTCATCCGGGAGGGACTCGGAGTAGAGCCGCTGCTTCTCCACATCGAGAGGAGCCAGTTGAGGTGGCTCGGGCATCTGGTTAGGATGCCTCCTGGACGCCTCCCTGGTGAGGTGTTCCGGGCATGTCCCACCGGGAGGAGACCCAGAGGAAGACCCAGGATACGCTGGAGGGACTATGTTTCTCGGCTGGCCTGGGAACGCCTTGGGATTCCCCCAGAGGAGCTGCTCCAAGTGGCTGGGGAGAGGGAAGTCTGGGCCTCCCTACTTAGGCTGCTACCCCCGCGACCCGACCCCGGATAAGCGGAAGAAAATGGATGGATGGATGGAGTTCAGAGAGCAGTGAAACATTTCTTTGGCGTGGACTTTAGGCTGTGGAACTCTGCAGACCTGTTTTAATGCAGAAACACACTGTTCAAAAAAGAACATCCTAAAAGCGTAACGTTCTCTTTCATTTCTCTGAAGTATTCATTGTGATGTTGTAAAGAACAGGTACACTTTGAAGGAGTCAAAGCATTATTTGAGTCCTCGGTACAAAGCTGAGTCATGTTAAGACGGTAATTAACTTGCAGTGTCTGTCTGAGTTTTATCTTGTGGATGCAGCTCCAGGTTTGTTTAGCCATTTGCAGCGTAATTCCTCCTGAAACATTAATTTTTTGTTTATGGTTAATTCATATTCAATGTGGACTCTCTGAGTTGTCAGTTAGTCTTCAGCTACTTTGTAGACACCTGTTCATGGAGTTTTTGAATATGATGAGGTGGAGCGTTTTGGATTAACATTGACAGCAGAGTGTCCCTCGATACTTCGGAGAGAGACTTTCGCAGACTCACTCTTTCATGGACTCACTCTTTCATGGACTCATTCTTTCATGGACTCACTCTTTCATGGACTCATTCTTTCATGGACTCACTCTTTCGCAGACTCACTCTTTCGCAGACTCACTCTTTCGCAGACTCACTCTTTCGCAGACTCACTCTTTCGCAGACTCACTCTTTCGCAGACTCACTCTTTCGCGGACTCACTCTTTCATGGACTCACTCTTTCGCAGACTCACTCTTTCGCAGACTCACTCTTTCGCAGACTCACTCTTTCATGGACTCACTCTTTCATGGACTCACTCTTTCATGGACTCACTCTTTCATGGACTCACTCTTTCATGGACTCACTCTTTCATGGACTCACTCTTTCATGGACTCACTCTTTCATGGACTCACTCTTTCATGGACTCACTCTTTCGCAGACTCACTCTTTCGCAGACTCACTCTTTCGCAGACTCACTCTTTCGCAGACTCACTCTTTCATGGACTCACTCTTTCGCAGACTCACTCTTTCGCAGACTCACTCTTTCGCAGACTCACTCTTTCATGGACTCACTCTTTCATGGACTCACTCTTTCATGGACTCACTCTTTCCTTGACTCACTCTTTCCTTGACTCACTCTTTCATGGACTCACTCTTTCATGGACTCACTCTTTCATGGACTCACTCTTTCATGGACTCACTCTTTCATGGACTCACTCTTTCATGGACTCACTCTTTCATGGACTCACTCTTGTTGATTGATGGAGTGAATGGAGCTGCTTGTGTGGCTCACTCAGGTACAAGACAAACCCTACGCCCCCTCCTTTCTCTTTCTAAAGCCTGGTTTATACTTCTTGTCTCACGTCTTTTATCCCCATTGAGTGAACCCAGCGATGACGTAATTGCGTGTGTCACGACCGCATTGAGTGTTTATACTTCTAAAAGATGTGGGGATAATCCCTCCCTCTTCCCTCCCACTGCATATGTCACGCGCACTCCCACTGCATGTTTTGTCAGGACAAACGGATTTACCGTAATATAATGATAGGCTCCATTACCTCGATTTGTGAGTCCGTTATCATGGGCGTAGCCAGGATTTTATGAGGGGCGATTTGTTTAAAGGAAACGTGTACCTTGAAATAGCAACACGCCTCTGTGGCTCAATGGAAAGGCGTAGAGTTTCCGCTCCATAGCTTTTCTCGACTCGGGTTCGAATCTCACCTGGTTGAAGTTATTTTACGTTTGTCTTTTATTGGATTAAAAAAAAAGGATTTTGTGTTAACCACAGGCATATTAACTCCTTTTTAAAAATCAAATTAAAGACAAACGTAAAAATAACTTCAACAGGTGAGATTCGAACTCGAGTCGAGAAAAGCTTTGGAGCGGAAACCCTACGCCTTACCACTGAGCCACCGAGGCTTGTTGCTATTTCAAGGTCTATTTTTTCTTATGTCGGCTGTTGTAATGTTTGTAGTCGTCCCCCGGTGTTTAATGTATGTGTCCAGCCACTGCAAAGACCGAGGAACTGGATTCCGCCAGGATCCCCGCTCCGGACCGCCTCGGCAAGTTTCTCTTCAAAACTATCCATGTCTGTCAAAGCAAAAACCGACTTCTAAAAGAGTAGCGGGTAGTGGTGTCATACACCATATATGGACATCCAAACAAAAAACGCCCACAAACTTTGAACCAATCACACGCTGCGAGCCGCATCGTCCACGTCTCACAGTTCTTACAGGGGGCCATGTACAAGACAGCTGTCACCGGGGGATTGCAGCGGGAGTGCAGTCGGAAGTTGCGCAACTTTTTTCACTCAACGGGGGGTAAAAGACGTGAGACAAGAAGTATAAACCAGTCGGTCTTTTTCTCTCTCTGCTGTGACAGACAACCTCAGAAAGAGAAAGGAGGGGGCAGGGGTTGGAGTCTGTCTTTCCTCATTGCTACTGCTCAGGGAGCAGAGATGAACAAATGTAGAATATTGGAGAAAATGCTTAGGTGGAAAAATAAGAGTTAATCAGTTTTGAAAATGAGAGAGAGTGGCTGAGCGCAGCTCACTCAGGTATAAGACAGCCCCCCTGTCCCTCCTTTCTCTTTTCGAGCCTGGCTGTCACAGCAGAGAAAGAGAAAGGAGGGGGCAGGGGCTGTATTTCCCCCATTGTGTCCCAGACCGGCATGCAACAGCCTTGGAAAAAGAAAGGAGGGGACGGGTCTTATACCTGTGTGAGCCACACGAGTGGTATGGATTGTTCATTTAAAATAATCAAGTGTGAACATTGTTAAGAACATTGTAAGATTATGGCAAGGGTTTATATATATATACGGTAGGGATGCACCGATACCAGATTTTTGAAAACCGAGTACAAGTACAAGTACTTACATTAAAGTACTTGCCGATACCAAGTACCGATACAAGTACTAATTAATATTTTTAAAAATCATTCTAATTAACTTAAACTGTTTATTTTCATTAGACACTTCAAACATAAATAAACAAAGTACATTACTATTGGTAATCTGTAAAGTATGTCCAAATTGTACAAAAAAATTAAATGTTTTACATTTGAACTCTTACATAGTCAATGAAATGAAATGAAACTGGTATCGGGTCCTGTAGTATCGGAGCCCTTTCATGAGTACAAGTACAAGTACAGGTAGTCCCCGATTTACGAGCGCTCTGATCTGCGAGGTTCCAGACTTACGAGCTGCGAATTTTTGGAAAAAACGAAAAAAATACTGAGTTTTCATGTGTTTTTTCACCACAGTTAGTTAGTTAAGCATATGAACACACGTTTCCGATCATTTTTATGCACTCATAAGCAGTTTTTGGATGAAAATAGAGTGTTTTTAGTCGCGCTAGCGAAAACCGTTCCAATTTACGAGCGAAATTCCGGATTTACGAGAGAAATGGCGGCCGTTCCGAAATACGAGATTTCCGGTTTACGAACGCCTCGTTGTAACGGATCTCGCTCGTAAATCGGGGACTACCTGTAAACGCACATGGTATCGGACCGATACCCGATACTGGTATCGGTATCGGTGCATCCCTAATATACGGTAAATACTAAAATAAATAGAACGTCCCTACTTGGGGAGTCTGGAACGTAACCCCCGCGATCAGTGAGGGACTACAGAAAAAAAGCAACTATTTTTAAAAGCGACATTACTCTTGTGGCCATTGCCTAACATAGACGTTTTCTCTTCATAAAGTGTTTTATTCATTTAAGTAATGCAAACGTATTATGTGCAATTCTGTGAACAGCAAGAAAATGCCATTCAGACCATGGAGCTGCGCAACTACTTCTCCCTGTTCTGCCTCCATCAAGAGACGCAGCTCGTCTTCACCTACCTTCCAGTCACTTCCCACATCCTCGGGGCTTTCGTTAACTCCCAAGTCCAGGGGCACAGAGAGGTAGGACTGTTTGGAAACCCCCCAGGCTCACCTTACAACGGTCCACTGACCAACACCATTACAGTACTGGTGTGACTGAGGCCTTGTACACACGTAGCCGGATACGTATCAGTAAAACCGAATAGTTTATCATGCAGTGTGACCTTTCATCCACACGAGAACTCCGGTTGATGTAACTATAAACAAATAATAAAAAAACTCTGACCAAAGTGGAGATTTGAGAATTCTCCGCTTTCGAGTTTGTGTGTGAACTTTCAGAACTGGAGATTTGCGCTGACGTCACATGTCACTCTGCTCTAAAAAACGCTAAAATGTCAACATACCTGCTCTGACATGATTCCCAGTCGACATTTTCCTGCGTTTTATTAACTTTGTTCTCCAACACGGTATTTAATAGTAGTTCAACCTCGCGGTCTGTCCACACAAATGAACGAAAAAAATAAATAACATGAAGTTATGGTTGCTTTGAAGGGTTGTGACTTCACTACACTGCCTCCTAGGGGTTGGGCATATTCTTTACAACGCTCTGTGGTCAAAATCACCGTAGACGGTCATTTTCTCTATCCAAACTGTATGGCAATATTTTTTTGCGCAGATATTCGTTTTTTCAAACACTAGGCTACGTGTGTACAAGGCCTGAGATGATCTTCTGACCCAGGATTTGAGCTTAAATTCAGTTTAGTCTCATGCAGACATGTCTGTTTCAACATACAGTACGTAGAACATGATTCAATCCTGCACTACAAACGCAGGTGACGTGTACTTTTCCTTTTCAGATGGGAGAAGTGTGGAACGAGCTCCAGCCAAAACTCGGGTGTCTGTTCGGCGGAAAAAATGGGCCAAAACCTCTGGTTTGAAACCTGAAGACACTGGAGGAACAAGAAACACTGCCACACGACACATGCTGGAAAACATGAAGCTCTGTGAGCTGAACGCTGAAATGCACGAGGAACTGTTCCATGATCCAACGTGCACTTCAGCTTGAAGGAAAGTTTTTAATCTTTGTTTAAAAACCTTTGTGTCCTTATTGGTTGTGTTTGTTGCTTCAAAGGATTCTGTGTGAATTTACTCTGTTTGACAATCACACGTCCGTACAGGAGGCTGTGTAATGTGGGAGTCAGTATATTTATACACATTTTATGAAGTATCAAGTTATCGTCTTGACACAGACACATTTTGTGAAAAAAGATCACTACAAACATTTAGAATAAAAAAAAATTAATTTACATGCATCTTGAAAATCAGCTTTTACATGATTATCAAAGAAGCAGCAGACACTCACACTGAATATGAATGTACTTTTACTTTATATAGTAACTTCTCTCATTCAGCAGTTTATCATGTGCAACAAGTTAAAAACAGTATTTTGTTACACAAAAAGTATTTCGTTTGTAATAGTAAAACGTTTGAGCATGAACTTGTGCACAAAATTATTTTCAAATGATCATCTTAATTTAAAACTTGGGCATTTGTTGGTGGTGTGAGAAATGCTAGGTCTTTAATGAAACGAGCTTACCTTGAAGGAATGGACATTAGCTGCCAGAGTTTTAAACAGGACTATTATGGGATATACAATTTATTAGAGCTCAGATTGTATATGTTCAAGAGGACTCTTATCTACTATGATACCAACTTTTAACTCAATATTTAATAAAATATGACTGAGCTGTAGCTGTTGTAGCTTGGTGGTCAGGTTGTTCTGAGGTTGAAGGTTCGAGCGCAGGTTGCATCAGGAAGGGCATCCGGCGTAAAACAATTTATTTCATGCGAGTTTTCTCGCTGTGGCGACACCTGAAGACGAGAGCAGCCAAAAGAAACCTTTTTATGTTTTATTAAAACCAATAAGAAATCCAACACAATAGAAGATTTTCAGGATGAGATTATTTTTATTCTCCTGCGATTAGGGTTAAGTGTAACCAATATAAATATTTAATTTGATAAGATTATGTGTTGTAGTGTAATATCCCCCTTACCTGTTTATACAATAGGGCTTTTAAGATTGATTAAAACCAAGATATTCACATAACTCATGAAGTCAGTAAAGAAAATTAACTAAAAAAAAGAAGATAAAATTATACTTGTCCATTCATTTATTGAGGAAGCAAAGACCATAAATCAGTTCATAAAATTATTTAATCATATGTGTATGAAAAAAAAATCTGATTATTTAAAGAACTCCAGAGATGTGACCCAGTTCAGCTTCTGTTTAACTGGCCTCATGCTGGTGTAACTGGTCCAACTGAAGGGACCATGAGGATTTGAGAACCTCATCAACCACTGACTCACATGGACAAGCATGTGCAGGAGTGAAGACCAAAGTTCAGATTAAAGTTTCAAATGGAAACCATCATGCCTAAAGACACGTTTGTAAATCTAATCTTGTTTTCTATAAATGATGGAAGCATCATGGTCTGGGCTGATTTAACTTCATTTTGGCCAGAAACACATTTTAATGACTGAACGACACATTCTAAATTAAACTAATTCTCATCTGTGATCTGAATTTGAAAAGGGAATATTTTCTGTTCAGAGATTAGTCATTCGCAGCACGTGGTGCATGTGGTGGCGCGAGCTCGTGTGCACAGGGTCCCAGAAATATCTTGTTAACCGATTTGTTTCATAAGAGGGCCTGAACTGAAGGTCAAGAAACTGGTCAGAGGTCAGAGTTCAGGATCCAAATAAACTGGTGGAGGATCTGGAGCTTCCACCAGTTGATGCACATCATCACACCAGATATCAAAAATTAATTCACAAACTTTGGCCACACGTTTCAATAAACTACCAGGTATTACATTTAAAATGCTTTATTTTAAAATTTGCATACCCCCCCCCCCCCAAAAAAAAAAATAAAAAAAAATTACAACAACCTGATTCAGATTTTTAATTTACTAAAAAAAAAAAAATTCAAAAAAAAAATTCAACCACCTTTATTTTTTGCCTAACATGTTTGCAACAATTTATTCTAATGTGTATATTTAAAAGGACTGGCACCAAACTGACACTACAGACATTTGAGATTTAGTCATAAACCAACAGTCACTGAATAGATCAACACTATTGTTCATTCGTTACCAAACTTATCGTTTTATCGTTCCTCCTAAATGTGTAACGAGTCTAAAGAGGATGTATACCAAACTAACCAATCATCACCTTTACTGTTTTTTTATGGTAGAAGACTTCAGGTTAATGATTTGCAGATGAATCGCTCCCTGTTGTAGCAGGGACAGACACACACACGCACGCACGCACGCACAAATACATATATGCACATTTGTACACAAACTTATTACATTTTTATTTAAAGAAACCTGCAGGAACAACAAACCAGCAGATGATGTCATGACACTAACACGAAATGGATGAATGCACAAACATTTATTTTTGATGAAGAAACCATTACTGCACATAAAGTATGAAAATAGTTTTGATGAATATGGAAGTTAAAACTGTAATTTTTGTACATATTTTCAATGAAGAAGCATTTTCTGAATGAATAAATCATTTATTCTAAAATAAAATGAAGTTTTTCTGTCTTTTTCCACAACGATTCACCTGAAAATGATTTGATGGAAAACTGCCTGAACGTTAGTCACGCACAACACACAACCGTTGTGTTGGGGCTGTTGCATCTTGTTTCGTTCAACAAAACAAAATGTAAACAACAGTATTTAGTTCCTATAATAAAACATTAAAGCATATTTATGGGTAACGGCTCTTCAGAGCTCCTGCACCTCCTCCAGTGTGTGGCTGAGGATCACGTCGTGACCCTGAAACTTAAAGTATCCCACAAATTTCTTTTTCTGGAACATCAGAGGGAACCACAGGACATCATCAGCCCACATCTGGCTGAAGGGGATTTTGTTGCTGTCGAACCACTGGGGCCTCATTTCTGCAAAACACAACAAAACCAACTGGTCACGATGGTCTATGAACTCCTGCCTGAGGGTCATAACTACCGTACTTGCTGCCGTATAAGTCGCATCTATTATGCGTCACTGCTGACCGGCCGGCGTTGTACTAAAAACCAACTGGATGCCAAAATGGCAGCTGAGGGAGCGCGCACGGGAGGACTTTACCAAGAGATAGATGACTCAAACTGGTCAGTTTTGTCTCTGTCACCCTGCATAATAAGCAGTTATTAATAATTTATAAAGCGTTTATAGAGGAATAAATAACTATAAACTATTTATGAGCATCTGTAAGGGGAGCCTTATTGTAAAGTGGTACTGAAATATTCGTGGTGCAGTCAAGTGAGCATATGTGGCCATGTGTGTATGAATGTGTGTATGAATGGGTGGATGGCTGGTACTGTGAAGCGCTTTGGGGCCCCTCATAGGGGGCTGGAAAGCGCTACCGGTATATAAGTACCATATTTTCAGCCTGATAGGTTGCACCTTTCTATAAGTCGCATTGTCCAATTATTGGCAATAAATTGGAAAAATCCATAAACGTGTCGCACCTTTATTTAAGTCGCATCTATTCTGTGTCACCGCTACGCAACGCGTCAGTGCGTCATTTGCCCTGCTGAAAATGGTGGCCACAGAAGCGAGCGAGCACAGAAGGACTTTTCACAAGATTTACACAGTAAAAACAATTATTTGTCTGCTGAAAATTATAGCAAAGATGTGTCTTAGCTTAACCGTTCCTTAATAAATTCATGTAATGGTCAAATCAGCTGGATTTAAATTGTTTCGCTTTGACGTCTTCCAAACAGTCGCGCACGCTTTGAAAATAAATCATAAATAAATTGAATTTTATCTCAAACAACTCAAACAGCTAAAAGTTTGTAAATGACCACCAAATAATTACTTTCTGTAAGTTTAAAGAAAATCTGCTGTGTGGTTTATGAGCTATTTGCTACAAAGTACAAGGAAAAAAAAACACGAAGCTAACCGCGACACATTTACGTCTATAAAACATCAAATTTTATCTCAAATAACTCCAACAACTAACAGTTTATAAATGAACACCAAATAATTACTTTCTGTAAGTTTGAAAAAAATCTGTCCTGTGGTTCTTGACCTATTTTACTAACAAACACTGAGCTAACAGTAGTTCTTACCTCCAGAGCAGGAGGCCGGGCAGCGACAGAGTGAGTCCGACCAGAGGAGGCTGCCGTCGGACACATGAGGTGGGAACGGTCGGTGGACCCTAGCGGACAAAAGTGGTACTGCACCCCTAGCGGCCGAATGTAGTACTGCACCATTTTTTGCCAAAATGAAAAACGGTCATATCTGAGCCAAAAATTGGTCTAAAAATATAATGTACAAAAATCCATAAACAAGTCTCACCTCTCTATTAGTCGCAGGGCATGCAAGTTAGGCAAAAAGGTGCAACTTATAAACCGGAAAATACGGTAAGCTCCATTTACCATTTACCATGTTCTGAACATGGAAAATCACCGATTGCAAAACTGCATTCTTGGCCGTGCACATTATAAAAGATGACGGGCAGATTGTGACTAGCTTTAAAAAACAATGTTTATTATTAGTGTGTTGTGTGTGTGTGAAAGGAAAGCTCCTTCTCCTTGAGTCCGGTTGGAGATGTCCATGATGACAAACTATGTGGAGACAAAAGTTGTGACCGTGTTCAACACTCAAGCGACAGACTGTGGAGGAACCAGTGAGGAAGCTCGTGGCCTGGTGGGGACGCCTTCACGACGGCTGTTCAACCAGATGCATCCCAGTGAAATACCACCAGTACACTTTTACAGTGCACGGTGTTAAAGTGTGCTGTGGTCTGATGTGTGTACATAGTTGTTTTAATTATTTAAAACACGGAGATGTTTCCTCTTTTATTTCTGAACAATTTTGGTTTCCAAAATAAATGCATTAAAAAAAAGACTTTTTAATTTTTCGTACCATCTGATTCTGTCGGTTCCCCGTTAAAAGAATCAGCTCTGAAGATGTGGACGTCCAGGAGCTGCGTTTCTCCGACAAACTCAAACTTGATGTTTCCAACCTTCTCCAGCTCGTCCACAGTGAGGCCACTTTCCTCCAGGAGTTCCCTAAAAACAGAAAAAACTAAACATTAAACGTCATCATGAGCGTTCTTACAATAAGCTGGCTGAAGATTATTACTGTATTGTTTAATCTGATTGTTGGAAAAAGTTGGTTGAAGATTATTATTGTTTACATGGTTGATTATTGTTGTTTAATCTGATTGTTGGAAGTAAGGGGCAGATATAATAAGATTTATTCTTCTTTCTGCTACCTTTCATTTTTTTACATTTTGTACAAAATCATTTATGAGATTGTCTTGTATTGTTTCTTTTGTAAAAAAATGAACAAATTTAATAAACATAAACATAAGCTCAGATGCGTCATCACAATACAGTACCAGTGTTTCAGAACACTTTTTAATTTTGTAAAGTGGAGCGGAGCTGATTTAACACCATTGCTTACGTTTGATTGGAGACTGAATAAAAACTGTATTTTTTGGACTATAAGGCGCACTTAATCTTTAATTTTCTCGAAAATTGTCAGTGAGCCTTATAATCCACTGCAGCACCTTCTGTATTAATTCTGGTTGTGCTTTCTGACCTTGAACTGATTTTATGTGGTACACCTGAACAATGTTGAGAGTTATTGTGAACGAGTTGAATAAAGTTTGACTTGTCTGTTTTGTTTCGCCTAACGCTCCTTATATCTGGTGTGCCTTGTGTAAGAAAACAGACCTGATCATTAAGCCTGTCGCGATGAACAATAAATCAATTAATGGCATGATAAATGTTCTGTTGGAATCCTGGCAAAAACCAATGCTGATTTGTTCCTGTTTTTGGCCGCGCAAGATGGCCGCGCTCAGAGCAGCCGCAGCTTCACGAGTTCCCGGATCATCTCTAGTTTTTAGTAATTGTAATAGTGTTTTTGTACCTGACTCTGCGCGTTTTTTGCGGGTGAATTACAGCCGAACTGATCTGTTAAGAATCGGAGCGGATTTACCACAGGGCACAGCTGAAATCAGCAACGAACTCAAATCAGAGCTCGGAAGATTGGAGCTGCTAAGAACGTCCTTCTGGAAGCAGATGCGCTCCAGGGGAAAGAAAAGGAAGCGGTGCTCTCGTGGAAAGAAGAGAGGTTGCCGTGCAGGAATTATGACGAGACTGCGGGCAGACGCTAAAACCGGTAGACCCCCGATGCCGGCTCTTTTTCTGTCTAACGTGCGTTCGCTGGACAACAAAATGGATCTACTTCGTTTGAGGGTGACCACGTCGGAGGAGATGAGAAGATGCTCCGTGCTTTGTCTTACGGAAACGTGGATCTCTGAGGACACTCCAGACTCTGTTTACGAGCTGGACGACAGGCTCTTTTTCAGAACGGACCGGTGCACCGAGACTACGGGGAAAACGCGAGGCGGCGGTGTTTGTATTTACGTACACAAAGATTGGTGCACAAACTGTTCCGTGATTAAAAGGCTTTGTTCAGCTGCCGTCGAGTTGATCACAATAAGATGTAGGCCGCACTACCTTCCGCGCGACCATGCTGTGATTTTAATAACAGCTATTTACATAGCACCCGATGCTAATGCTAATGACGCCCAGGGAGAAATTCATGACTTACTCACCTCGCTGCAGTGTAAATATCCTGAGGGGCTTTTCATTGTTTGCGGGGACGTCAATCACGTTGATCTTCAAGTCTCCCTCCCAGCCTTCAATAAGAACGTCTTCACAGCTACGAGAGGAGATAAAACGCTCGACCAAGTCTTCACAAATGTAAAGGGGGCATACACGGCGAAGACACGCCCACCGCTCGGAGCTTCCGATCACGAGTCTCTGATCCTGGCACCAAGAGAACTCCCCCCACTCAGGCGCTCCAAGCCGGAACAAAGAGAAATAACAATCTGGCCTCAAGATAGTTCCCCCATGTTGAGAGACTGTTTTGAGAGGACAAACTGGTCTGTTTTCAGAGAAGCAGCCACTGATGGAAGTTCAGTGGACATGGAACTGTACGCTTCCTCAGTCCTGGGTTACATCAGTACATGCTCTGAAAATGTATCCATAAAAAAATATGTGAAATCCTACCCGAACCGGAAACCCTGGTTAAATAAAGAAGTTCACGCCTTGCTAGCAGCCAGGGACACTGCATTCAAGTCAGGAGATAAAGTGGAGCTGAGAAAGAGCAGGAATGAACTGAAGGATGGCATTAAGAAGGCCAAGGCCACGTATGCACAGAGGATCGAGGGACAGTTCACCTCACAAGACCCACGGAGCATGTGGAAGGGTATTAAATGCATAACAGATTACAAAGGCAAAAACAAACAATGCCCCAGGGACCCATCTCTGCCTGATGCCCTCAATAAGTTTTATGCACGTTTTGATGATCCAAACAGACCAGCTAGCACCAGACTCACCTCATCACCAGATGAAGAGCATCTCAGGGTGTCCGCAGCAGAAGTGAGAGGCAGTCTCAGAAAGATTAATCCTCATAAAGCAACCGGACCAGACAACATCCCAGGGAAAGTTCTGAAGGAATGTGCGGACCAGCTCTGTGAGGTGCTGGCTGACATCTTCACCACCTCACTTGCACTGGAGTCAGTTCCCACCTGCCTGAAGACCGCGACCATCATCCCAGTCCCAAAGAGCTCCACAGTGACTGGTCTGAATGACTATAGACCGGTGGCCCTCACCCCGATAGTCGCTAAATGTTTTGAGAAACTGGTCATGTCCCACATCAAGGCAACCGTCAACATCAATGAGGACCCTCATCAATACGCATACCGTGAGAACCGATCAACAGAGGACGCCATTTCTTCCGTGGTCCACACTGCTCTCACCCACCTGGATCAGAAGGACTCATACGTGCGTCTGCTCTTTGTGGACTTCACATCTGCCTTCAACACCATGATCCCCCAAACTCTGATAGACAAACTATCTACACTTGGACTAAGCCCCTCTATTTGTAACTGGGTACTAGACTTCTTAACAGACAGACCACAGTCCGTGAAGATCCACAACTTCTCCTCCTCCACCATAACCCTCAGCACTGGCTCTCCTCAGGGATGTGTGCTGAGCCCCCTTCTGTTCACTCTGCTCACATATGATTGTACAGCCACACTTCCAGGCTGTCATATTGTTAAGTTTGCAGATGATACAGCGGTGGTGGGATGCATCACAAACAATGATGAGTCCAGCTACAGACAGGAGGTGGAACACCTGGAGAGCTGGTGCAAAGAGAATAATCTTCACATGAATGTGAAGAAGACAAAGGAGATGATTGTGGACTTCAGAAGGAACAAACACACCCATGCCCCACTGAAAATAGGTGGGTCTGCAGTGGAAGTGGTCTCCAGCTACAAATACTTGGGTGTACACATGAATGATAACCTCAGCTGGAGCAACAACACCACCAGCCTGATCAAGAAAGGTCATCAGAGACTCTACTTCCTCAGACGGCTGAGACGAGCTGGTCTGAGCAGCCCAGTTCTCACCTCCTTCTACAGGTGTGCAGTGGAGAGCATCCTGTGCTCCAGCATCAACGTGTGGCATGGAGGCTGCACAGTTGAAGAGAGGAAAGCTCTACAGAGAGTGGTGAAGGCTGCACAGAAGATGTTGGAGTCAGTCTCCCCACAATCACAGACATTTACACCTCCAGATGCAGGAAAAGAGCCACCTGCATCATGAAAGACCTCACTCACCCAGCACACTCACTCTTTGCCCCACTCCCCTCAGGACGGAGGTTGAGGAGCATCAAGTGTAGAACCACTAGACTGAGGAACAGCTTCTACCCTGAGGCTGTTAGACTCATGAATAAATAAAAATAAAATAAAAAATAAACACTGCAAAATATCACATCATACTGATGCTGATCTGTTTTCTTGTTGCTGTGTTCATCTGTGTTCATCTGTGACCATCTGCTCATACAAACTCATGTTCGTGCTGCTGTTTATTCCCACTATATTAGGCTTAGTGTATTACTAGTTGATGTTTTTCTTAGTTAATCCTAGATGTTATTACTGTTTTTCTCTTTCATTTGTTGTTGGATGTAACTGGGACCTCGTGTACATAATCTCGTTTTCATCACATGTACCACATGCGGTGCAAATGACAATAAAGACTCTCTCTGACTCTGTTTTTGATTTTGTACATCTACCTTATAATGTTGCTAGTTTTTGCTACTTTTTCTTTTGTCTATTGTTTAATGTACTTGTACCATTGCTGTTCATCATTCTTTAGTTTGTAGCAGGTCGCTTTCGTAAATGAGCCCTCGAGGCTCAATAAGATTTACCTGACTAAATAAAGGTTGAATGAATTAATGAAAATTATCAAACTCATTTTCATTTATCAGCTTTATAGTTTCTTCGTGTCTCTTTCTACTGAAGACACTGGAGGACAAAAGCCTCCGGTGTCTTCACTGACCCCTCACTTTCTCTTTAAAATCCATTTTAACAATACAAAATCACATTATTGGATCGTTAAAGCAGCTAAGCTACAAGCTAAGCTAACAGGCCGACCTCGGAGGAATAAACCTCCGTCTTGTTGAAGCTCCAAAATTCACGGTTGAAACCCGTGCCTTCATGTAAAAAGTTGTTTTTCTCTGCAAAAAGAAGCTGAGAACTTGTTTAATGATCTTTTAATTAAAATCTTTGTGTGACAAATGCTAAAGAACTTAAACCACCGAGCGTCCACCGTTTAGAGAACTGAAGAGAGACAGCCCATGTCACGTCAAGGGGCCTCCCTCCCATTTTTCTTAGAGACGCTGCTCGCTCCCTCACTATCCATCCTTCAGTTCAAACAGTCTTATACTGACATCCGGTGGTCAAAAAAGGTACTACATGCAAAACAAATTAAAAATTTCTTCTTGAATTTGACAATAATGACTCATTTTTGTCAAATTTCAAACAATATTATCGTTTATCACAATAATTGCTGAGACAATTAATCGCCCAGCAAAATTTGTTATTGTGACAGGCCTACCGTTCATTGATATTGCACCGTATATTCCAAAAAATATGGTAACTGAAGGTTTAGGGAACAAAAGGCTAAACAGCCACAAAAAGCTTTAGTTTGATATTGGCCCGATTAATGAACTGCCAGCAAAATGACGTCAAACAGAACATTTCCACTTTGTGTTCAATAAATGAATATTCTGTTGTGGTGTGTTTATTTCTTCTGTTACATTTTTCTATTTTATTTACTGACATTCTCAGGCAATAAAGATAAACATGTTACCAGCTCATACTTTGATGAGACAAACTGAATTATCTAAACCTATCAGAAATCTATTTACTGGACACAAAACAGTTTGTTTTTGTTGACAACATGTAAGATAGTCATCCTGATGCTCATTGGTGGATTAATTCAACAATCAATAACCAGCAATGCGTTGTGATCAATGCTGAACTGTCATGTTGATGTGCGTGCGACGTTTTATATGAAGGTTAGTTTTCAAATGTATCAGCATCATGTCTGATTCTGGTCCAAATGGTAAGTTACTCTTAGCATTAGATGTTCAGTAAATCTAAAACAGGTCCAAATGTAATCACCCTGCAGACAGAGCTGTTCTGTGTTGAAGGACAAACAGATTTGGACTTGGCCCGATGAGCTGCAGGGCTTCATTCCTTTAGTGGAACAAACTTCCTACAGATGATTAATAACAGACTGTCCAGAATCATGGAGAGTTTCCTTCAAGACTTTCAAATCATCACAAACCAACAACTTTTACCTGCTTTTTCTTTCCTCTCACTAACACAACTGTTAATTCTGCTGGGAAGATAAAAAGACTCAAGATTGATCCTAAAATGCAACATCTTTTATTTTAAATTACATTTTTAGATACATAATGGCCATACAATGAAGCAAATTAAAAACCTGACAGAGCTCCAGTGAGGACTGGCTTTTCTCTTGGTTTCCATTGTTTGTTTGATTGTGTACAGTATTTGTGGTACGATGTACCAAAAAATATAGGACGTCACCAACTTCAGTTGATTTGCATGGTTTAATGTTTATATTGACAAGAAACAGGACTTTTTTTTTTCCAAAATAGTAATAAGGGTAATTAACTATTTTAATCATATTTTCCCATCTGTATGAGATTAGTGACGTTATGCATACTACCTATTATATCAAGACTTACACATTCACCACTACTGTAGACTGTTGGTGGCTCTTCAGGATGACTTTTTAAACCTAAAAAAGAAAAACTTGTGTGTTACTTTTTACTGAAATGCTAACGAGGAAATGCTAAGGAAACCACTTTTTGACACATCCAGCCTTCTATAATATCATAACAGCAATTACAATGCTACCACCAGAATATTTTAAAATGTTTTTATGGTGCACTCAGACAAAGGCAACTGATGGTAAGATCCTTCAAGTGGCTGTTTGAGGAGAGTGTAGAGGCCCTAAGAAATGTTTTTATGGTTATTGAGTAGGGCTGAACAATTAATTGCATTTGCAATAATATCGCAATATGATAAAATTAGATTTTCTAATCGCGAAGGCTGCAAATTGACTGGTCACGTGACACAAATCTTTATCAACACATACAAAAAAAAAACAAAAACACCACAGCCATTTACAATAGTTGCATGGCTAGAATGACAACAACCAGTGCTTCAACTTCAAGTAAGCAAAGTATCAGCCGACAGGGATCACTGACCCAACTGTTTGAACTTCAAACAGTAATTTTTTTATATCTAATTTTTTACATTTATTTATTAACTGTCATGTGAAGTTCATATAGTAGTTAGGAAGTTCACTCAACATGTTTATGAAACAAGAAAAAATAGAAATGGTGAAAAGAAAAGGCATAGATTTGTTTGCTTTATTGTAATCTCTGCTTTAAATAAATCTGACATTGTTTATTATAAAACAGATTGATTTATTGCTTCTGTTTGTTGAAAAATATTTGAGAAGATATTAAAAAAAAAATTGCATTTTAAATCGCAATTGCAATTTATAGAAAAAAAATTTGCAATTAGATTATTTTCCAAAATCGTTCAGCCCTATTACTGAGTGATACAATAAGCTTCATGATAGTTTGAAAATATGAGATTCTCATGAATTTTTTCCATTAAGCAGTGGTGCCTCCTAAAATGTGTTAAGGGGATGGCCATAAAAAAATCTTGGAGTGGCCAGAATTTCAGGAGATTTATGTTGTTGTGGTATAAAGGTTATTGAACAAATATTGTTATACAAGAATAAAGGACTCACCTTCTGATACACATAGGTCTATTTTTTAAATTTACATTTGATATGATTGATTGAGAAAAGTCCTGTCACTACGACTCACTGAAGCTCGTCCTTTCTTAAACGTTCATTTATAACAAATGTATTATGCATATAACCTCCTGAAATTCTGAATCCTAATGTTGAGGATAATGGTTTCATACCAGTTGTCCTTATTCAGGGGGACTTGATAAACATAATATATATATTGTCAAAGCTGGGCACCGCTAATTAAAAAATTAGTTCCATAATTTCTAAAACGCTTATTAATTTTTTTAGGTCCACAATTTCAAAAGCACAAATGTCTTATGAAAATTAGGGGAAGCTAATCTAATCCGCTATTTATATATTTATATATTATATATATATATATACATATATATATATATATATTTATATATAGCCGGCAGCGTTATCAATATTTGCACTACACTGCCAACTGAAAAGTAACAAAAATGATCCTAAAAGGATGAAATTACAAAAATCAAAGGATTTATTTAAAGGGGACCTCAGATGTATTTTTTAAATTTTTATGGTATTTCTGTGGGATATCCAGACCCTATTCCTTCAATTTAATGCACAAAATAATTATTAGATAATCAATTATACCCTTTTTAATTCTGCCATTTTTAACTTTCGTTTTGAACGACCGGTTTCTGATAGAAGTTCTGAAGTCCACGCCCTTCAAAGATCTGTTTACGCCCTCTGTAACAGCCAGTATCTGTAATGTGTTGTTGTTTTAAAATTAGCTCTTTTTTTATTACTCATTTGACTTACTGTTAGTGCTAGCTTAAGATAACTTACCGAAACCCGTCTGAGCGCGCCGCAATTTGCTGCTCCTTTTAGCATGAGACCACCCGAATCCGATGCTAATGTTAGCTTGTTCCTCTTCCGGTGTTCGCCAGCTCCGCTCGTTGCACGCGGAGATTTTGGGAGTTATCGCTGTTCCAGTCAAGACAACACAAAGTTCACCAAGTGTCTCCCGTAAATTAATCCGTAAGGAGAAGGTCCTCGCTGCTGCGAGGCTGTACAGTTGAAGCTCCGCTCCATCCGCCAGAAGAGGGTCCCGTTGCCGCCGGTCCCTATGCCGGGAGTCCGCTCGTTTAATTTTTGCCGGCTGCGCGTTGGGAGCGATCGCAAATACACTAAAAATTGAACTAAAACATAAAAATAACAATTATACTTTATTTATAAAGCCATTTAAAAAAACCACAGCTGCAACAAAGTGCTGTACACATGAAATTAAGAACATATAAACAAAAGATGAGATGAAATCATGAAAAACAACAGTCATGTGTTTAATACAGAAGTGGGTTGAGCCTAACCAGGGGTTGCTAGGTGAGGGGCTGGACTCAGGTTTGAGGTGATTGGCTACGGCTTGTGACGTCAATAACTGCAGGAAGTGTGAATCCAGGTGTATTTATCAAAAATAAATAAATCTACTTAGAGTAAATAAACCACTGGGTGCATTTTTTTGGCACAAGGACTGTTTTTTTATGAAGTAAATACCCAAAGTTGAGTAAAAAAAACATTAAAAAGTGAATTTTGCATCTGTGGTCCCCTTTAATACTTTACGTACAGGTAGTCCCCGATTTACGAGCGCTCTGATCTGCGAGGTTCCAGACTTACGAGCTGCGAATTTTTGGAAAAAACGAAAAAAATACTGAGTTTTCATGTGTTTTTTCACCACAGTTAGTTAGCTAAGCATATGGACACACGTTTCCGATCATTTTTATGCACTCATAAGCAGTTTTTGGATGAAAATAGAGTGTTTGTAGTCGCGCTAGCGAAAACCGTTCCAATTTACGAGCGAAATTCCGGATTTACGAGAGAAATGGCGGCCGTTCCAAATTACGAGATTTCCGGTTTACGAGCGCCTCGTTGTAACGGATCTCGCTCGTAAATCGGGGACTACCTGTACATATATTCTATTCGGCCACGAAATTAACAAAAAATAGAATGATCTTTTAATCCCTAAAACCACGTTTAAATCTCAAATACACGGGTGTGTCGCCACCGCATTTATACATGAAAGTAACCCAAATACATAAAACTAACGACTCGCCGTCGAATGGTCGACACAAAACGCACAATAAAATACTCCGGCCACGTTAATTTGGCTTGAAACAGCTGGGTTCTCTAAGGATTTCCATTAGTAACCCAGCACAACCAACCGGCAGACACAGTTAGCGTCTATAGGTAGTCAACAGATTTAATGAAAAGTAACTAAAATACATAAAAATAACGACTCACCGTCGAATGGTCGACACAAAACACACCTTAAAATCATCCGGCCACGTTAATTTGGCTTGAAACAGCGGGGTTCTTTAAGGATTTATGAAGACACCGAGCGCAGCCAGCTACAGAATTAGCCCCTGAGTTCAACTATGACCCGGAAGATGGAATAGTCCATTTTTAGTAGGGGGATAAAGAAATCGACCGTTTTTTTAATTGCGTATATTTAATGATCGTTTTCATCGTAACTATAATTATTTTTATGTTAAATGTACATTAACAAGCAGGATCAATGTTAGTGATGTAGGTGACTGCACGGGGCGAGGCGGGGCCGGGGCCACTGCTGAAATGGGACCCCCAGGCATTTACCTACATGGTAGAGCCGAGTCTGTTCTCAGCTCTGCCCCCCTCACCCTCACACCCTTTCCTCCTCTGCTGTTTACGGTGGGGAAAAAGGTAAAACAAGCAGCATAAGAGCTTGTAAATAAGTTTATTGGTTTTTACTGATAGATAATTAGTTATTAGCGGTACTGCATTTTAAATAAAAATAGCACAAATCCGCTTATGAATTATAAAAGTTAGTCAATTCACAAAAACGCTGACAAAAAGTTTAGGTCCACTGTAAGCGGAATAGCGCTTTAGCGCTCTCTAGCGTTCATCCGCCCACCTTTGTATATTGTATTTTTAAATAATTAAAGCAATGTTTGTTTATATGTGTGGTGAGATGGTGTTCCACTTCCCCCTCCCTTCTACTCTGAGCACCTGGTGCTGATGCGCATCAGGTGAGATGAGCACCAATGATTAGTGGGCGGGGCAGACTCCCTTATAGCTGGTTAGGCTGCTATGGGGTGCGTGTGTCTTGTTTCCCTCCCTGCTGCTCTAGTGGCTGCTTCATCCTGCTGGTGCTCTGGGTCTGCTTGTCTGAGATCCGTTGCTCTGCTGGCATTGCCGGCTGGGTGGGGGTTTGTTGTGGCGTGCGGTTGGGCCCTCGCCTGCTGACCTGCTCCCTCCCAGGTTTGGCTGTGTCCACCTCTGGGTAAGTACCTGCAATTTATATTTTAATTATTTTCATGAATCCACATTAATGGGTTTTCTGTTTCAGGCACCTGAGTTTGCTGTTTGGAGCTGCAGCGCTGTGGATGTTCTGCTGTCTTGTCTTGCCTTGTCCTGGCTTTCCAGTGTGTTTGGGCTGCTTTCAACAAGACCTGTATTGGATGGGCAGGTCGTGTGGACAGAGTATTGCGGCTCTGACTCCGTTGAAAGGGGCATGGAACTGGACGACGGCAACAACTGGGTCTATGGTTTAAAGTGTTTTTCCTTATTTAAGGGCCAGTTTACACGGCGCGTATTTTGAGTGTAACCGCTACTTTTTCTTTGCGACTTTGCTTATCGCCTACACGACGCTGCTGGCCCCCCTCGATGACACCGATACTTTTCTGACCCTGCTCTCAAGGTGGAACTTTTTCGCTGACCCCCCGCTGATAATGTAAACATCTCCCGTGGAGCTTTTGTGTCAACCACATGCGCGCAGCCCGCATGCGCGTGGACAGTCTGACATTTCACGTGTCACGTTGCAAAATATAACAGTTTAACAATAATAAACAGTATTTATGTTGGCGTGGGAGATGTAAATTTATCTGAACTACAGTATCTATCTGGACTCGTTACATTTTTTAAACAGTGCGTAACGTGCTGTGAAAATGAAGACAGCAGGTTTATTTTTTATTTATTTATTTATTTATTCAGCACCAAAGTTTAAACACAAACACTGAGAATTAAACTGAACACACTATTAAAACACGTGAACCGAACTGTAACTATGTTAATGAACTGGACTCGTGCTGTGTGTTCATCTGGACCCATCAGAACCGCCGAACCGTCTGCCTGCTGGAGCGACAGCTTCTCCACCTGGCAGAAATAAATAAATAAATAAATAAAAACTCAGTTGTTGTGTGATCAAAGTAAACACAAGCAAACATTATATTAAGAACGTTGATTTACCTGCTGTAAGTCAGCTGTTTATCACGCTGGAAAGTCCGGTTCTGGTCCACAGTCCACTCAGCGGTTCTGGTTCTGGTCCACAGGCTCAGCGTGTGTGGTGTGCAGCTTGTTAGATGAAGAGAGTCCCACTGACTCAAATCTGTTGACTCTTATCCAAATTCCAGCTTTAACTTGTTGACAACAACTTGTAGTTAGCTGATTTTAGCCAGAGAGGAAAACAGACAAAGCAGCTGGTCTGTTTACCTCAGGCAGCGCATGCGCAGTAGTGAAGGTTCCAAAAATCACAGCGCCATCTAATGGCCCAGCATGGTAACTACAATGAAATCATGAGGACGGGGGGTGGAGGGGGAGAGAGTCGTATCCACAGAATTCGACCGTGTCAATGCAAAACTTTTCACCTAATTAACATACCCAAAACATCCGTTTCCCCCACACAGTGTCCGTGTAAACAGGGCCTTAGTCTTCC
The DNA here is from genome assembly GCA_038048925.1 of Garcialebias charrua. Taxonomy (NCBI): domain Eukaryota; kingdom Metazoa; phylum Chordata; class Actinopteri; order Cyprinodontiformes; family Rivulidae; genus Garcialebias; species Garcialebias charrua. The sequence continues at coordinate 36,260 of JBBPBX010022057.1, forward strand.
TTTCTTGTCAGGGACCGAGTGGTGGACTGAAATCCTGGCTTTTAAGGAAAGAACTGTTTGACAAGGACCGTGGACTTGAATCCTTGTTTTGAAGGAAGGAACTGCTTTACCGGGGACCAGGTTGTGGACTGGAAACCTGGGTTTTAAAGAAATGATCGTTTTTAATGAAATTGCGTAAATAAATTTTGTACATTTTGCCAAAAGTCTGTTCTGGTGTATAACTTAAAGGAGCGAGAGCTCCACCTACTGGTCACATATGTTTATAATGTTCTACTAATTCTAAATAGCTAGGGGAAATAAAAAATAAATTCAAAATGAATGGAGCTGAATAGGACAGAACTCTTGCCAGGGGGTTGGGGTGTCACAAACGTTTTAGAGATGCCCCCCCCCCCCAGGCCCCTCCCTTAGCAGCGCCCCTGCTGCTGTCAGCACATGAATGGACATTTGTTTGAACAGCAGATGGAACATATGATCGTCTGCATGGTCTGACAAATGAGAATAAACTGAGAGCAAAAAATGTGAATTTACCTTTTAGCAGCATCTTCAATGCTCTCCCCAGGTTGAACTTTGCCCCCGAAACCGTTCCACTTCCCAGCCCCGAACCCCCTCTTCTTCATGCCCAGCAGGACCCTGCCGGTACCGGGCGGGACCACCAGAACCAGGGTCAGCAGCTTGGAGCTCAACATGTCTCAACAACTCGTCTGCAGCAGCTCAGTAAACACGTTCTGCTCAGGAAGTTCAACTCATGTCACATGAAACGTTTACCTGCTCGTAAAAGAACAAACAAGAGTCTCCCGCGCGGAGTGACGTCATCAAACCGTGTCACGACTCCAAACACGAATGGATGGACCTGATTGACACGATGAACCGGAAGAGTAGCTTATCGTTAGCTTGTGAGATCTGCGCAATCTACGTGTTTCCTTGAAATATGTCCGACTAGAAACTGAGAACGTGAGAGCACTGACTGCCCAATAAATAGAACAAAAATCCATGAATGGGTAGAAAAACAAAACAGCTTTTGTTTGATATTTACAGCCTGCAGTAAGTCAGGCTCGTTTCCAGTGAGAGTTGGACTCCGCCAAGGTTGCCCTTTGTCACCGATTCTGTTTATAACTTTTATGGACAGAATTTCTAGGCGCAGCCAAGGTGTTGAGAGGATCCGTTTTGGTGGCCTTAGAATCGCTTCTCTGTTTTTTGCAGATGATGTGGTCCTATTGGCTTCATCAGATCGTGATCTACAACTTTCACTGGAGCGGTTTGCAGCTGAATGTGATGCGGCCGGGATGAGGATCAGTTCCTCCAAATCCGAGGCCATGGTCTTGAGCCGGAAAAGGGTAGCATGCCCTCTCCGGGTCGGGGAGGAGGTCCTGCCCCAAGTGGAGGAGTTTAAGTATCTCGGGATCTTGTTCACGAATGAGGGAAAACTGGAGCGTGAGATCGATAGGCGGATAGGTGCAGCGTCCGCAGTGAAGCGGGCGCTGTACCGGTCTGTCGTGGTGAAGAGAGAGCTGAGTCAAAAGGCAAAGCTCTCAATTTACCGATCGATCTACGTTCCCACCCTCATCTATGGTCATGAGCTTTGGGTTATGACCGAAAGAACAAGATCTCGGATACAAGCGGCTGAAATGAGTTTTCTCCGCAGGGTGGCTGGACTCTCCCTTAGAGATAGGGTGAGAAGCTCAGTCATCCGGGAGGGACTCGGAGTAGAGCCGCTGCTTCTCCACATCGAGAGGAGCCAGTTGAGGTGGCTCGGGCATCTGGTTAGGATGCCTCCTGGACGCCTCCCTGGTGAGGTGTTCCGGGCATGTCCCACCGGGAGGAGACCCAGAGGAAGACCCAGGACACGCTGGAGGGACTATGTTTCTCGGCTGGCCTGGGAACGCCTTGGGATTCCCCCGGAGGAGCTGCTCCAAGTGGCTGGGGAGAGGGAAGTCTGGGCCTTAGGCTGCTACCCCCGCGACCCGACCCCGGATAAGAGGACGAAAATGGATGGATGGATGGATTTACAGCTGGTCAGATCAAACAATCTGAAAAACGCCTTTTTGCACAACTTACTGCTGCGTTCGTATCGAGTCTGATGACATTATGTGAATTCAACCTTTATTTAGTCAGGTTAATCCCATTGAGTCTCGAGGACTCATTTACAAGAGAGACCTGTCTACAAACTAAAGAATGATGAACAGCAATGGTAGAATTTCCTTAAACAATAGACAAACATAAGAGAGAAATACAGATTTTTTAAACAAGTTAAAACAAATATATCAAAGTAGCAAAACAGACAGATTATAAGGCAAATGTAGAAAATCAAAAACAGGAACATGTCTGCATTGGTTTTGTCAGGATTCCAACAGATTCAAACACATTTCTTCATGGGTTTTTGTGTGGAACAGAAAGTTCAGCTTGGTTTCTATTTTTATCTTTTGTCATGCCTGTGCAAGAGAAACAAAACTAGAAATCAATTTGTTCACAGATATGTTCCCAATAAAAGTTTCAAATGTACTGCAGATACCTTGGAATGGTCCAAAATGTTTTAAAAGTGCCCCTTTTGTCTTGGAGCTACAATAAAAATTAAACATAAAATAGTTTAGAATAGAATAGTTTTTGTTGTTTCATTTTCCCCCAAAAAATATTAAAGTAGTTCATATATAAAAAAAGAAGTTTTGCTGCAAGGTAATGTGATCAGTCCGCACAATGATAATTGCCCTAAAAATAAATTCACAGAGAACTTAACGTTGTTGCACACTTTCATATTTGTGTGGTCGGTCTATCAGTTATACTTTATCATAAGTTTCTCAGTTTATCATTATGTTAGATATGTAAATTTACTGTAGCTTTGTGCTATTATTGAATGACACAACAAAACATTTAACAGCCTAAACAAAGCCAAATTTTATTTATCTTACTACGATTTCAATTACTATTAAAAAATATACTCTGGAAGGATCACAGAAAAATTAAGTCAGGTCATCTGGACAGATGAGCATGTATCAGGGCATTATGGAAGGGATCGTTAAAAATACAGAAATCTAGCATGCAACGTTTCTTATGTCTATATTGTTTGTTACTTCATTTTTTGTGTTGCCTGTTGTTTGTACAACACTTTGGTTGGCCTTGTCGCTGTTTTAAGTGCTCTATAAATAAAATGGTATGGTATTTTGTACACAACACCTGCAGAAATAACAAATGTATAATTTTTGAAAGAACATCAAAAACAAAGTCAGCCCCTGTGAGCTTTAATTTATTTACCGGTACATACTGTGTACAGTATTTTTTAGCGACCTGAATGGGGTTTGTAGATGAAAACAACTTGATAAAGTAGGAACTATTGTTGATGTTTCAGAATAAAGGGACGTGAATAAGTAATGCACACACAGAGCCGCCTTTGCGCATGCGCAGAACTGGGTGCTATGTACTGGTTCCTGCAGCAGAGATGTTTCCACTCCTCGGTGAGTTTAATGAAGAAGGTGAAGGGGAAGACTCCCGCGGAGAAACGCTGGCTGCTGCGGCAGCTCCGAGACCCGTGGGTTAAAGCCTCGCACGAGCAGCACTTCCGCTGCCGAAGTGCCTTCAAGCTGCTGGAAATAGACGACAAGTTCCGGGTTTTACAACCCGGTTACAGTGTGGTGGACTGCGGAGCTGCACCCGGAGCCTGGAGCCAGGTGTGTGTGCAGAGGGTCAACTCCACAGGCACAGGTGAGGGCACATTAAATAATAACAGATCAATATTAATAAATAGAAAATCTATTTTTAAAATGGACTGGTATGAAAAAGGTATTCTATTTGTCACTGACTTAATGGACAGAAATTGTGTTTTTTTTTAAATCATAGAGATTTTACAAATAAATTTAAGCTGAACTGTTCTGGTAATGAATATTTAAAAGTTTGCAAAGCTATTCCTGTAGCTCTTATTCATCTTATCCAAAACACCTTAAGATATTCAACAGTTACTTCTTCGTTACCCAAATTGAAAATTGGAGAATATAGTGTGACTGATAAAAAGTGTGATAATGTTATTCTCGTTACTGTCTTCAAATCGAAAATGTTTAATGATTTCAATAATAGTGTCTTGGTAACAACAAACATGTCTGTAATTGAAAAGGCATTCTCCAAGTATGTCAAATGTCCGGTTAAGGTTAAAGAGACTCACTTTAAAATCTCACACAATATTTACCCAGTGGCAGAATTTTTGCACAGAAGGTTTAAGTTTGATTCAACATGCTGTACCTTCTGTGAATGTCCAGAAGAATCCCTAAATCATCTCTTTTTTTCCTGTCCTTTTTCTTTTAAACTATGGAAAGACGTTAAAAATTGGTTGTCACTTAAAATTGAAAACATACCAGAGATAACAATCTCCCACGTATTGTACTTTGTTGATGACCTTGATATTCAAATATCTGATGTGGTAAACATTGTTTTCTTGCTTGTTAAATATCATATACACTGCTGTAAATGGAGAGGTTCTACACCTTGTTTTGATTTTTTTATTAACCAATTTAAACTGTATTACTCCTCACTGAAACGTTTGAAATCTGGTTATGCAAAAAAAGTAACGGCCAGTATCTCTAATCTGTTGTTGTTTTAAAATTAGCTCTTTTTTATTACTCATTTGCCTTACTGTTATATATTTGTTAGGAATAATTTTACCCCAACTCTGTATTTTTCTTTTATTTTTTTTATGTTGCATTGTTCTTTGTACCTCAACGAGCGTTTGTACACTGTTTGTCAAAAAAAAAATAAAAAAATATAATAATAATAAATAAAAGAACTTCCGGGGGTCACTCATGTTCAAAGTGCAGCGTGCATTATTTGCTGACACCTAGTGGTCAAACCTGGAATGACGCCCATCAAACGTTCTGCTGTTCTGCAAAAGAAAACAAGAAACTTCAGATCTCTCACAACAAATTATTATTATTATTATTATTTACAGTTTTGTGTTTGTTGTTTATCTTTAAACAGTACTCTGCTTCCAGGCTTCTTTTTGTGGCACGCATAGAGCAGGTACTAAGCGCTTACTGTGCAGAAAGATGAAAATTGTTCATTTAAACAAAACAAACAAAACAAAGAAAGTATCACAGAAAAGTGTTTCAGTGATTGTAAATGTTAAATTGACTGTACTTATATAGCACCATTATATCTAATCAAGATACTCAATTAAAGTTTTACAATGTGTGCCCTCCTCATTGACCTCCACACTCTTTCATACAGAACTCCATTAGCTCTTTAAAACTAATCTGAACAAATCAGGCTGTAGAGACTAATCAATGCCTTTAGGTCACATTCATACACTGACTGGACACACATCAGAGGCCATGAGGGGTTTAGTGTCTTGCCCAGGGACACTTAACATGTGACTCCATAGTGGTGGAATCAAACCCACAACTCTCTCACTGGAGGACGACTGCTCTAACCACTCAGTCCCAACTGTTTGTTAAAATAGGTTTAGAAATCACGTTTTTATTACTGTTATACACCATAACTTTGACTATTATTAGACATTTAAACTTATCAAGCCTGAATATATATAT
>JBBPBX010022058.1:20486-41783 GCA_038048925.1 Garcialebias charrua
ACACACTAAACCCCCCTTCCTCTTTCTACCCATGTCTCACCCCTCAGCACTCCACCCCACCCTCTACCCCCAAAGGACCTGCTATCAGCTGAGCTGAGCCCTTCTGCACCAGCCTGATATCAGGATTGGAGGAGGGGTAAAACACAGAACTGTGATTTACAGTGAAAGACTAATAAAAGATCAGTTTATTCCTTTTTTATTAAGTTTGTTGTTCCTGTCCGTTCGTCTCAGACTTTGCTTCATGGGTGCAAGTCCTTCTTTTCTCTTTGTGTACGAGTGATTATCTGTAAAGCCTTATTCCTTCAAACCATGGCAGATTAACTCCCACATCCACTGTCCAATCCCAGACCCCCCATTCTGCCATTCTGACCACCTTTTATCTCCCAGCTCAGGCCTTGCCACCTATCTAACCCATGAAGTAACCATCAGACCCATTGTTTGAAAAAAAAAAAAAAAAAAGATAAGGTCATCTATAAGAAAAAAGTTTAAAAACGTATTCCCCTTGCAAAAGAGATTTGTGATCTCAATGGGATTTGCCTGGTTAAACATTAAATAATAGTTAATACATGTTTTTTTTTTTTTTGGAAACTGTACATACAATTTCAACCGCTGATCTAAAATCCTAGCATCCATGTTGCCTAGTGCTTAACACTCACCCAGCACACTCACTCTTTGCCCCACTCCCCTCAGGACGGCGGTTAAGGAGCATCAAATGTAGAACCACTAGACTGAGGAGCAGCTTCTACCCTGAGGCTGTTAGACTCGTGAATAAATAAATAATAAGAATAATCACTGCAAAATATCACATCATCGGATGCTGATCTGTTTTCTTGTTGCTGCTGTGTTCATCTGTGACCATCTGTTCATACAGACTCATGTTCGTGCTGATGTTTGTAATGATGTTTTTCCACTACATTAGTGCTTAGTGTATTTCTAGTTGATGTTTTTCTTAGTTATATCCTAGATGTTATTACTGTTTTTCTCTTACATTTTATTGTTGGATGTAACTGGGACCCTGTGTACATAATCTTGTTTCATCACATGTACCACATGCGGTGCAAATGACAATAAAGATTATCTGACTCTGACTCTGACTTAATGTTAAAAATAAGATTTTGCACAGTTTCATGTCAGATTTCAGTATCTTGAAGATTGAGTTGTCAATAACTTTTGATTACAACCACATCAAACTTGTATTCCATATCTAAAAACATCACAGAGCCATAGCCCTTGTTGTGTATGCTAAAGTTGATTAGCTGTGGTGGCCATCTTGAATGGGGCTGACTCTAAAAGTTTGGCGGTTGGAGATGTGAATCCAGTGATTATAAAAGTTCCATTAATTTTTGTTCACAGGTTTCATGTCATGATTTACTTTGCTAACAGTAAGACACATGAGCACATGCACACTTGGGCACCATCTGCATGGAAAGCCTCTTTCCAAAACAACATTTTCCTTGTAAACATGGCATTATTTCTACAAATGTCTTGATCCACATGTAAAAACAGAAAATGATAATGTAGTAACTATGCGAGGATTGTCTTTTGTACTGTAATGCCAAAATAAAAATACACCAGAAACAATAAAGATGTGGAGCAGACGCTCCAAACAGTAAACTGAAAGAAAAAAAACAGATGATGAATACAAGCGCAAAAACTAATTCCTATTTGTGGATGGACAACAAAGGGGAAATTATTCAGTGTGTCTCATTAAACTTCCATTAACTTGAAGTCAGAACACTTTAAATAAGAGGACAACATAACTGCTACCAGGTAGAGTATCCAGAAGAAAATAACAAGGGTTGTGTCAGGAAGGGCATTCAACGTAAAAACACTTTTACCAAAAATGAAATGCGAGTTCATCTAAGCAACATCGAGGCCCGTTAACAACAACCGCCACCGGTACTGTTGACAAACCAGGTGCCGGCAGAAATTGTGCTACTGTTAGTTGAAGACCACGAGGAGGAAGACCACGAGTAGGAAAACGTGTCAGGAGACAGAAGAGAAGAGGAAAGTCAAGAATGTAGGACTGATGGTTGCAACTCTAAATGTGGGGACAATGACAGACAAAGGTAGAGAGCTGGCTGACATGATGAAGAGAAGGAAAGTAGATGTTTTATGTGTCCAAGAGACCAAGTGGAAGGGCAGCAAGGCTCTCAGTATTGGAGCAGGGTTCAAACTGTTTTACCATGGTGTGGATAGAAAGAGAAATGGAGTAGGGGTGGTCCTGAAGGAGGAGTTGCAAATAATGTAGTAGAGGTGAAGAGAGTGTCAGATAGGGTGATGTGTCTGAAGGTAGAAGTAGAAGGTCTGATGCTAAACATAGTCAAGTGGTTATGCTCCACAGGTTGGATGTGATGGGGAGGAGAAAGATACATTTTGGAAAGATCTGGATGAAGTGATAGAGAGTATTCCCAGGGAGGAAAGAGTGGTGATTGGAGCAGACCTGAATGGACATGTTGGTGAAGGAAACAGAGGGGATGAGGAAGTGATGGGTAGGTTTGGTGTCAAGGAAAGAAACCAGGAAGGACAGATGGTGGTGGATTTTGCCAAGAGAATGGAAATGGCTATAGTCAATACCTATTTCCAAAAGAGGGAGGAACATAGAGTGACCTATAAGAGTGGAGGAAGGAGTACGCAGGTCGACTACATTCTGTGTAGAAGAGGAAACCTGAAGGAGATTGGAGACTGTAAGGTTGTGGCAGGGGAGAGCGTGGCCAGACAGCATCGGATGGTTGTGTGTAGAATGACTGTTGTTGTGAAGAAGAGAAAAAGAGTAAAATCAGAGAAGAAGACCAAATGGTGGAAGCTAAAGAAGGAAGAATGTTGTGAGAAATTCAGAGACGAGCTGTTAAAGGCTCTGGGTGGTAAGAAAGAGCTTCCAAGTGACTGGGCTACTACAGCAACAGTAATTAGAGAGACAGGTAGGAAGGTACTTGGTGTGTCATCTGGACAGAGAATGGATGATAAGGAAACCTGGTGGTGGAATAGTGAAGTGCAGGACGCCATTCAAAGAAAGAGATTAGCCAAGAAGAAATATGACAGTGAGAGGACTGAAGAGAGGAGACAGGAATATAAGGAGATGGGACGTAGAGCAAAGAGGGAAGTAGCTAAGGCAAAGCAGAGGGCGTACGATGAGTTGTATGGGAGGATGGACACTACAGAGATAGAGGACTACCTTTTGGCGAGACGGAGGGATCAGGCTTACATAAAACCTGCAACATTAATTGAAATGTGCCCTTTTTGTGTTTCCTAAGTTCTTTCTGCTGTGACTTCCTTTATGTATTGATTTGGATCCCAAAGTTAATTAGTTGTGGAGATAAAATCAATATATATATTTTAATAACATTTGACATTTTTGTAATTTTTAGGCTGTGGTGTCCATCTTGAATTAGGCTGACTCCTAAAGGTTGATAGTTGTAGATGTACATCATGATTACTGCCTATAAGTTTCATTAGCATTTGTCCTGTGGTCTATGGGATATTTTGCTAACTGGCACACAGACACAGTCAAAAACACAATTGTCCTCCTTTGCCATTCAGACACAGATTTGTAAATTCAGTCAAACAATAATGTAAAAAATAACAGCTTTTTTTAAACAAGAGAAATAACACTAGTTCCAGCATCTGTAAAGATTTCGACAGTGACTGCAGACTCAACACATGCCTCTAATTTGCATATGTGTCTGTCTGATTTGGAGGCAGACCTTATCTTTATGTTTTTAGCTCCAAATCTGCCAAAAACTGACTGTTAACCCTTCAGAAATTCCATCATTTGGTAACATTGATTAAAAGATGAGTGAACTTATTATGCATTAAAGCGTCATGTTAAAGCCCTGGCACGGCAAGATAGCAGCCTTATCTCTCCTCCACCTGATAAGAGACAACATGGGAGAAAGACAGAGCAGCAGCACCACCAGCAGCAGAGGGGTGGAAGAGGAGGTGTGTGTGGCGAAGGGGTGTGAGGAGTGGGGTGGGGGTGAAGCAGAGCTAAAGGGAAGATACACGATGAGAGAGAGGGAGGAGTACAGCCTGGTGGGAGATGGAGAGGCAGAGGCTGTGGTTTAATAAGAGAGGCAGCAGCATATACTGTACATTTAAAGCACAGAGAAGAACAAATCCAAACTGAGGAAACTAGCAGGGAGGATGGGTCAGTATATAGCTGGTGTCTAAATTCAAACCCATGGGTTTGGTTTATACCCCCTATTATGGGGTGCCGTTTGTAAACTTAATATAATAATAATAATAATCTAAAAAAGCTAAGTCTGGTCCTCTGGACATTCAAAGTCATTTGAATGTCCAGAGGACCAGACTTAGCTTTTTTAGATTTTTCTACCTGGATTATTGAGCATGCATCAGAGTATAATAATAATAAGTTTGTAAAGTTACACAGTAAAAATTAACAGCAATAGTTTTGGTTTATTTAGCCTTTCATAAGAATAAATATTTTTTTCAAAGTCATATTTTCACCATACATTTATAAATGTCATAGTTCCCAACTAAATATTTAATTTACAAGCTAAATATTAAGTTTACAAACTAAACATTTAACTTGCAAGTTAAATATTTATTTAGTAAACTAAATATTTAGGTATAAATTGAATATTTAATTTTCAAGCTAAATATTTATTTTGGTAACTAAATATTTAACTCTGATCTAAATATTTAACTTGCAAGATAAATATTTAGGTCCAAGCACCCATTTATTTTGGAATTTAAATGTTTTACTTAGAAATAAAATGTTTAGTTTGGAAATTAAATATTTAGCTTTGACAATAAATATTTAGTTTGGAAATTAAATGTTTAATTTACACCTAAATATTTACTTTATTAATTAAATATTTAACTTGCAAGTCAAGTATTTAGTTTGTAAACTAAATATTTAGCTTGTAAATTAGATATTTAGTTGAGAATTATGACATTTATAAATGTATGAATAACATGGTGAAAACGTGACTTTGAAAAAAATAAACCCTATTTTTTCTTGTAAAAAGCTAAATAAATCAAAAATATTGCTGTAAATTTTTTACTGTATAACTTTACAAACGGCACCCCATACCACATATCAATCCATCCATCATCCATCATCTTTACCCGCTTCTTCCTTTTCAGGTCACAGGGGTCACTGGTGCCCATCTCCAGCCATCACTGTGCGAGAGGCTGGGGACACCCTGGACTGGTCTCCAGTCCATCACAGGGACACATAGAGACAAACAAAAACAACCACCCACACTCTCACTCACACCTAGAGACAATTTAGAGTTACCAATCAGTCTAACATACATGTTTTTGGTCTGTGGGAGGAAACAGGAGTACATGGAGAAAACCCACACATGCACGGATAGAACATGCAAACTCCACCCAGACAGGCCCCCTGCTGCTCGCCGAGATGCAGCAGCTCTACCAATTGCACCACTGTGCTGCCCCTATAACATACTTATATGTAAATATATTACTATTTAAATAGTTAGAAAGTGGAGTTCAATGTGTGTGTGCATGTGTGTACCGTATTTTCCGGATTATACGTCACATTTTTTTGCCTAATTTGCATGACCTGCGACTAATAGAGAGGTGAGACTTGTTTATGGATTTCCCCCCATATTTTTAGACCAATTTTTGGCTCAGATATGACAGTTTTTCATTTTGGCAAAAAATGGTGCAGTACCACTTTCGGCCGCTAGGGGTGCAGTACCACTTTTGTCCGCTAGGGTACACCGACCGTTTCCAGCTCATGTGTCCGAAAAAAGCCTCCTCTGCTCGGACTGACTTTGTCACTGCCCTGCCTCCTGCTCTGGAGGTAAGAACTACGAAACCACAGGACAGATTTTCTTTAAACTTACAGAACGTAATTACTAGGTGGCCATTTACAAACTGTTAGCTGCAGGAAATGTTTAGAGCTAAAAAAAATCAGATCTTTTATCATCGTTGTTTGTTAGTGGTTAGCTTACCGTAAACGGATACTATTTAGATAAATAACTCATGATCTACAGGACAGATTTTTATCAAACTTACAGAACGTAATTACTTGGTGGTCATTTACAAACTGTGACCTGTATGAGACATTTGAGCTAAAATTCGATTTATTTATAATTTATTTTCGCAGCGCACGCGACCGTTTGGAAGACGTCAAAGCGAAACAATTTAAATCCAGCAGATTTGACCATTTCGTGAATTTATTAAGGAACGGTTAAGCTCAGGAACCCTTGTGCTATAATGTCAGCTAAGAAATATATTTTTAAGCGTTTATTTAGCTAAATTTTAAAGAAATAAAGCCGTCCCACCCGCGCGCGTGCACGTGGCGAAACTACTTTTTTTAATCCAGCTGATTTGACAATTGCGTTCATTTATTAAGGAAAAGTTCAGCTAAGACACATCTTTGCTATAATTTTCAGCAAACAAATAATTGTTTTTACCGTGTTAATCTTGTAAAGTCCTTCCGTGCGCGCGCGCTCCTGTGACCGCCATTTTCAGCAGGGCAAATGAGGCACATGACGCATCGCGTAGTTGTGACTCATTATAGATGCGACCTAAATAAAGGTGCGATCTGGTTATGGATTTTTCCAATTTATTGCCAATAATTGGACAAAGCGACCTATAGAACGGTGTGATTAATCAGGCGGAAAATATGGAAATGCAAATTTTTTTCTAGAGATAATTTTCTTCACAGACGTACCTCCTTCAATCTTAACTGAAGACCAAATGATTTTAAAGACACAGAATGTTCCATCTTTATTTGCCCTTATGTTGCTCCATTTCTCCATCATTTGCATTTTGTTCCGTTTCCCTCCTCACTGTCCAATGGTCTGTCTCCCTTTTTCTCCTCTTTCTCTTCCTGCTCTGTCTTCTATAGCTGTGCTGAGGGGAGGTCATAAGGGAGACAATGCAAACACAGACCTGCTGAATAGAGAATGGGAAGAGGACAGCTGTTCAAGATGACAGCGATGGCTGTTAAACCACAATCTGTCTCCCTTCCCACAGGCCTGTTGCACACGTGCGTGCACGCACGCACTCACACACACACACGTCTACCTTGACTCATATCTTTCTGCAGAGGCCACAATGTCACAGCAACACTCCCAACTGTCAAACACAAGTGTGAGAGCACACACTTCACGACGTGTCATCTCACCCACATATATAAATGCACAGACTTTGTACAATTCACAGTTGGTGGCACATGAACAATGAGTGAAACACATTCATGTGAGAAACTTGAATATAGAATTTCTATATCAATATATTAGCATATGTTTAGTATATGAGTAAAAATCGCTGTCTACACATCATTGTATAAGAGGTGGAGCTAGAGTAATACAAAAGGTATAAGCATCAACACCATCCATCCATCCATTGCATCAACACCAAACAGATTTAAAATGAGTGTAATCAGATACAGGAATAAATAAAAATTACCCAACATAAACAATGAAGGATAATAATTTATGAAAGAATGCCTAATTCTCTTATCTAAGGCAAAAGTGACTCTTTGAGCAGGAATTATTTCAGTTTTATACGCCCATGAATTTAGGCAAAGTTTGGCTATTTTAATAAATAGTTTACTTTGGATTTTGGTTGAAAGAAGTTATTTAATCTGATCAGATAAAGTCATTTATTATCACTGCAAGCCAGAAAATGATTTACCAAGTTGCATCAGCTAAAATAGCATAACCAGATCAAGAATTGCGTCATATCACCAGGTTCTGCTCCTTACCGGGTCAGTGTTGAGCGCACCAGGTCACTCATCTTTCTGGGGTTCTCTGGTTGATCATACCAGGGACATGGGCAACAGCTGATGAGAAGGTGCGCCATCCATCGGCACCTTGTGCCAGCTTGGACTTCAAGCCAAGAACGTGAGTCGTGCAGTGAGAAAATGCTTCATCTGCTGCAGTCAATCTACATATGTGTGTATCTTATCTCAGCCTTTATAACCTGAACCCCACACTGACTGCTCTTTGAATTGAATGTCTTCTGTTACAAAAAAAGTCCAGTTGTTTTGTATTGAATTTTTTTTGAATTTATCATGTCCTGGATGACTGAGAATCGTCAACAGCATCTTCGGCAGTTATTTACCTCAAACAATTTTAATTGAGTTACATGTTTATCTGCCCAGGAATTGAATGAATGGATCTTGGTACGACCTCTAGGATCGGGTCCAAAGATGAACCGCTTTTCGAATCGGAGCGAAGATAAACTCTCCAGTTTGGGGACCAAGACAAACTGCTTTTTTCAGACAAAGACACTTTGTGTAAATCAACATCTCTGAGAAAATAGTTTTGACTAACTAGGGAACATTATTTCTTTCTTTCTTCATTTGTTTTTAAACTAAACAAAATAATTAAGTAAGGTGTGAACTTCTTTATTTAACCCTGGTTAAATAAAGAAGTTCACGCCTTACTAGCAGCCAGGGACACTGCATTCAAGTCAGGAGATAAAGTGGAGCTGAGAAAGAGCAGGAATGAACTGAAGGATGGCATTAAGAAGGCCAAGGCCACGTATGCACAGAGGATCGAGGGACAGTTCACCTCACAAGACCCACGGAGCATGTGGAAGGGTATTAAATGCATAACAGATTACAAAGGCAAAAACAAACAATGCCCCAGGGACCCATCTCTGCCTGATGCCCTCAATAAGTTTTATGCACGTTTTGATGATCCAAACAGACCAGCTAGCACCAGACTCACCTCATCACCAGATGAAGAGCATCTCAGGGTGTCCGCAGCAGAAGTGAGAGGCAGTCTCAGAAAGATTAATCCTCATAAAGCAACCGGACCAGACAACATCCCAGGGAAAGTTCTGAAGGAATGTGCGGACCAGCTCTGTGAGGTGCTGGCTGACATCTTCACCACCTCACTTGCACTGGAGTCAGTTCCCACCTGCCTGAAGACCGCGACCATCATCCCAGTCCCAAAGAGCTCCACAGTGACTGGTCTGAATGACTATAGACCGGTGGCCCTCACCCCGATAGTCGCTAAATGTTTTGAGAAACTGGTCATGTCCCACATCAAGGCAACCGTCAACATCAATGAGGACCCTCATCAATATGCATACCGCGAGAACCGATCAACAGAGGACGCCATCTCTTCCGTGGTCCACACTGCTCTCACCCACCTGGATCAGAAGGACTCATACGTGCGTCTGCTCTTTGTGGACTTCACATCTGCCTTCAACACCATGATCCCCCAAACTCTGATAGACAAACTATCTACACTTGGACTAAGCCCCTCTATTTGTAACTGGGTACTAGACTTCTTAACAGACAGACCACAGTCCGTGAAGATCCACAACTTCTCCTCCTCCACCATAACCCTCAGCACTGGCTCTCCTCAAGGATGTGTGCTGAGCCCCCTTCTGTTCACTCTGCTCACATATGATTGTACAGCCACACATCCAGGCTGTCATATTGTTAAGTTTGCAGATGATACAGCGGTGGTGGGATGCATCACAAACAATGATGAGTCCAGCTACAGACAGGAGGTGGAACACCTGGAGAGCTGGTGCAAAGAGAATAATCTTCACATGAATGTGAAGAAGACAAAGGAGATGATTGTGGACTTCAGAAGGAACAAACACACCCACGCCCCACTGAAAATAGGTGGGTCTGCAGTGGAAGTGGTCTCCAGCTACAAATACTTGGGTGTACACATGAATGATAACCTCAGCTGGAGCAACAACACCACCAGCCTGATCAAGAAAGGTCATCAGAGACTCTACTTCCTCAGACGGCTGAGACGTGCTGGTCTGAGCAGCCCAGTTCTCACCTCGTTCTACAGGTGTGCAGTGGAGAGTGTCCTGTGCTCCAGCATCAACGTGTGGCATGGAGGCTGCACAGTTGAAGAGAGGAAAGCTCTGCAGAGAGTGGTGAAGGCTGCACAGAAGTCTGTTGGAGTCAGTCTCCCCACAATCACAGACATTTACACCTCCAGATGCAGAAAAAGAGCGACCTGCATCATGAAAGACCTCACTCATCCAGCACACTCACTCTTTGCCCCACTCCCCTCAGGACGGAGGTTGAGGAGCATCAAGTGTAGAACCACTAGACTGAGGAACAGCTTCTACCCTGAGGCTGTTAGACTCATGAATAAAAAAAAATAAAATAAACACTGCAAAATATCACATCATACTGATGCTGATCTGTTTTCTTGTCGCTGTGTTCATCTGTGACCATCTGCTCATACAAACTCATGTTCGTGCTGCTGTTTATTCCCACTATATTAAGCTTAGTGTATTACTAGTTGATGTTTTTCTTAGTTAGTTCTAGATGTTATTACTGTTTTTCTCTTGCATTTGTTGTTGGATGTAACTGGGACCCCGTGTACATAATCTCGTTTTCATCACATGTACCACATGCGGTGCAAATGACAATAAAGACTCTCTGACTCTGACTCTGACTCTGATACAATAAGAAATACAATCACAAATAAAATGAAAGGCAGCAGAAAGAAGAAAAAAATCTTATCTGCCCCTTAAATAATGATTATGTCTCCCCTCTGAAGAAAACAGCTTCCAGCTCAAAGAACACTCACAACAGGTGTCTCTGAAGGAATATTCACTTTCTGAAACCGAAGAAAGAAATATGTTATTCAAATTATATTTCACATTATTTCATCATAAGGACTGAAAACAACAATCAAAATTATTCCTGTTCACACTTGGTAATCAAATAAAACAAACTTAATTAATGATTTGTTTTTCTTTCTTAAATGCACAGGAAGAATAAGATAAATATTTGTCAGATTGTAGCTGACTCTGTGTCCAAGGACGAGTGAATGCGTGAAAAACATCAGACAATATTGAAGTCAGAGGTAACTTTAAAGAAAACAGTTCATGGTGAGTCTGGAAGATGAATAAGAGTCAGGGGGTCATAATTAGAGCAGTGCAGCTTCATGCTATACGTGAGCTTTAAAGCAAAATTCAGATATCATAATTTTAAACACAGAGATGGACTTAGCCTGGTTTTGTCAAAAGTTTATTCCTGTTAAAATGAGACATGCTCCGTTTTGCTATCCTGAATGAGTGACGGTGGAAATAAACTGCTATTGCATCCGTTCATGGTTTTACCATGGGTACCACCAGGGCTGAAGTGAATTTCAATATAATAGTTTGTGGGGGGTAAAACTATGCTCCAATTTATAAGCTTTGTTGTTAAGCTGTGTTGACAATCAGAAACTCAAAAATAAAGAGAGTGAAAGATAAAAACTTAGTCTCTGCAGACGTAATAAAGGATAAAGTCTGAAAACACAATTATTTTTATCTATTTTTTTTTTTTTGTTTTTTGAATGTCCAGAGGACCAGACTTAGCTTTTTTAGATTTTTCTACCTGGATTATTGAGCATGCATCAGGGTATTTTTATCTAGGTTTTTTTATTTCCTATTCAGATCTGGTAATCATTTAAAACAAATTCCATGCTTTTCAAACTGTTCAAAACGACTCTGCAGTTTATCAAAGTCAAAGTCAACTTTATTGTCAAAACTGCAATATGTACAGGACATACACAGGATTGAAATTGTGTTTCTCTCAGTCCCTCGGTGCAACAGTAACCATTTAAACACTAAAACACTGAAACATTTAATAAACATAAGCATAAAATAGTAAAAGTGTAACACTGTCCTGAGTTTTTGCATAGTAGTATAAAAGTATGAAAATTTACACCAACACTAAAACTAAAACTAAAACACTAAACATTTAATGAACATAAGCATAAAATGAAATAATAAAAGTGTAATACTGTCCTGAGTTTTTGCATAGTAGTATAAAAAAATATAAAAAGTATATCTATAAAATAAACTGAAGGTTCTAGCATTGACATTTGCAAAGAGTGGCAAAGCAGCATATGAGTTAATGTACACAGTATATGTATGAGGTAGTTGATGTTGGTATAGAGGCAAAAGTGGCATATGCAGTAAGGCACATTGGGCATCCTTAAATAAGGCTAGTCAGAGAATACTGTATATGTATCAGCAGTGGTGTAGATATAAAAGTAGTGTAAATGTAAACAGTAGTAATAAATGTAAACAGTAGTAATAAATGTAAACAGTATTAATAAATGTAAACATTGAATGTAAACAGTAGTATGTAAACAGTGAATGTAAACAGTAGTATGACTATAGGCAGTGATGTAATACAGACATTAGTGCAAATATGAGAAGTAGTGCAAACTGAATGAGCACATGACCGAGAGTTTAGTGAATAACCCGTTTGATGACACAGAGTCCAGTGTTAAAATCTTTGTGTTGAGTGGTAATGTGTGAGAAAGTTTTTTGTGTTAAGGCAGTTCAAATGGGAGGGGAGGCAGAGCAGGCAGAGTGTTTAGCATCCTGACTGCCTGATGAACAGAGCTGTCTCTCAGTCTGCTGGTTCGAGCCTGGAGACTCCTCAGTCTCCTCCCTGATGGCAGCAGTCTGAAGCAGCTGTGTAGTGGGTGTGTGGGATCACCTGCCATGCAGAGGGCTTTCCGAGTGAGGCGGTTGCTGTGTAAGTCCTGCAGTGAGGGGAAGGAGGTGCCGACGATCTTCTCAGCTGCTCTCACGATGCGCTGGAGGCTCTTGCGGCAGGATGCAGTACATGCACCAAACCACACAGTGATGCAGCTGGTCAGGACACTTTCTATGGCACCTCTGTAGAAGGTGCACATGATGGGGGTTGAAGCTCCAGCCCTTTTCAGCTTGCGGAGAAAGTAGAGACGCTGGTGAGCCTTCTTGGCCATTGATGCAGTGTTCCTGCTCCAGGACAGGTCCTTTGAGACATGCACTCCCAGGAACTTGGTGCTGTCTACTCTCTCCACTGCGGTGCTGTTGATGGTCAGAGGGGCATGTTGGGCATCCCTCTTCCTGAAGTCCACAACAATCTCCTTTGTCTTCTCCACGTTGAGAGTGAGATTGTTGTGTCCGCACCACAAGGCCAGGCGGCTCACCTCGTTCCTGTAGTCCGTCTCATCGTTGTTGCTGATGAGACCTACCACTGTTGTGTCGTCCGCAAACTTGATGAAGTGGTTGGAGCTGTATGATGGTGTGCAGTCGTGTGTTAGCAGGGTGAATAGAAGGGGGCTCAGCACACATCCTTGTGGGGCCCCTGTGTTCAATGTGATGGTGCTAGATGTGTTACTCCCGACCCGTACTGTCTGTGGTCTCCCGGTCAGGAAGTCTAGCAGCCAGTTACACATTGAGGTGTTCAGCCCCAGACTGTCCAGTTTAAGGATGAGCTGTTGGGGGATGATGGTGTTGAACGTTTATAACGATCTTATCAGAGGCATTACCTATCCTGACTGCTTGGCAGGTAACAACTCTGTCCTTCAACTAGAAGATTGCTAGATCTGTCCTTCCCTTCCCGAGTACATACTGTATGTTGAGGTGTTCTTGAGCAAGATGCTCAGCTCCATTTTGCCTCTAAAGTTTAGAGGCAAAATGGAGCCTCTAACGTGTGGCTTATTTGGAAGTCACATGTCACACGCAAACATGAGAACTAGCCAAAATAAATAAATTAATGGTTAGAAGTTTTTAAAAGTTTGCTGGATAAAATCCTGCTGGAGATCTTTTCTGGGTGGAGTTTGCATGTTCTCTTTAAACATGTGTGGGTTTTCTCCGGGTACTCCAGTTTCCTCCCAAAGACCAAAACTATGTTTGTTTGGTTAATTGGTAACTATAAATTGTTCTTAAGTGTGAGTGAGAGTGCAAATGTTTGTTTGTCTCATTTGTCTCTATAGCCTCATTCTCACGAGGTCTCAGTCTGGGACTGAAACAAGTTCTGGCCAAACTTAGTGAGACGTGGCAGCTGCTTCATCTGTGATTAATGAAAGGCGAGAGGAAGCCTAAAGAAGAACTGGTCTGTGAAGTAATTTTGCATACTGTTGCTGTGTTTGAACATTTTGAACCAGTCTCTCTGTCCTCTCTAGAGCAGGTCATGTGCAACCTGAAACCATCTGGCTCCCCCTTCGATGTGGTCCCCCCTCGGCTTCTAAAGGAGGTTTTTCACACTCTAGGTCCCTCCATTCTTTCGATTGTAAATAGCAGTCTATCCTCGGGTGTGGTGCCAAAATCATTAAAACATGCTGCTGTTCAACCCCTCCTGAAAAAACCAAACCTCGACCCGTCAGTATTATCCAATTTCAGGCCTGTCTCCAGACTCCCATTTGTTTCTAAACTTCTAGAGAAAATAGTTGAGTCCCAACTAAAGTGCTTCCTGGAGGATCACGCTATCCCCGAGCTATTCCAGTCTGGCTTCAAATCCCTCCACAGCACTGAGACTGCCCTACTGAAGGTTTTTAACGACATCTTTCTATCCACAGATACTGGTGACTCTGTGCTGCTTGTCCTATTGGACCTCACATCCGCTTTCGACACCATCGACCATGAGATCCTCATTGCTAGGTTGGAGCAGTGGGTGGGCATCTCAGGATCAGCCCTAAACTGGTTCAGATCCTACCTCTCTGACAGGTCTTTTTGTGTGTCCATCAATGATTTTACTTCTGCAGTGGCGGCTCTTAAATGGGGGGTTCCGCAGGGGTCCATCCTGGGTCCTCTCTTGTTCTCCTTATACCTGCTGCCACTCGGTGCTATTTTCCGGAAACACAATATACCTTTCCACTTCTACGCTGATGACTGTCAAATCTACTTCCCCCTAAGACAAAATGGTACAGGCTCTATTCAACCTCTGCTCGACTGCCTGGCTGACATCAGGGACTGGATGGCTTTAAATTTCTTAAGCTTCAATGATAAGAAGTCTGAAGCCATATTGTTCCTTCCCAATGACACAACCTCAAACCACTGCATTGACCTGTCTGCTCTACCCCTGTCCGAAAAACAAAAAGTCAAAAATCTGGGAGTGATAATGGATCCTTCCATGAAACTCAACAGTCATGTAAACATGATCGTCAAATCCTGTTTTTTCCAGCTGAGGCGTCTGTCTAAGCTGAAGCCCATATTATCCAAAAAGCACCTGGAGACAGTGATTCACGCATTCATTACATCTAGGCTTGATTACTGCAATTCACTTCTGTTTGGCGTCAGTCAAGCCACCATTGCACGATTACAACTGGTTCAGAACGCAGCTGCCCGATTTTTAACCAGCACACGCAAAAGAGAGCACATTACACCAGTCTTGGCCTCCCTTCACTGGCTACCGGTTCATCTTCGAATCCAATTCAAAATTCTCATGTATGTCTACAAATCGCTGAACAGTCTCGCCCCCGCCTATCTCTCGGATCTGATACACCCATATGTCCCTCCACGTGCTTTGAGGTCAGAGGATCAGGTACTCTTAATAGTTCCAGAAACTCGCCTTAAGCGCAGGGGTGACAGGGCGTTCTCTGTAGCAGGCCCAAGACTCTGGAACGAGTTACCGCTGCTCATCAAACAGGCCCCCTCCCTCTCGGTTTTCAAATCCCGGTTAAAAACTCACTACTACTCCATCGCTTTCAATGCCAGCTGATTTGTATTGGATCGTTTGATTTATGATCTGCAATGTTTTTATGTTTTTCGTGTTGTACTTCATTGTCTGTGTTGCCTGTTGCGTGTTTGTTTGTCCAGCACTTTGGTGTGGACTTGTTCCTGTTTAAAGTGCTTTATAAATAAAATGGTATGGTATGGTATGGTATGGTACTGGTAACTTTCTTCTGAACATTCTGTATCTGTCACTGTGACAGAATGGAGACCTGTCCAGGGTCTACCCCACCTCTCACACAATGACTCCTGGGCATGGGCACCAGTGACCCAGGCAATATGAAAAGGAAGATGAAGATAATGGATATATAGTGTAAGAGGCGGTGAAGCGACGACACAGGAGACGGGACGTAAGTCTTCACTTTTAATCAACTCCTACTAAACTGGCGGGAAACTACCCAACACCGCCTTATATACCAACACCGCATCCGGTCCTCTGGACCTTTCACAATAAAAGCATCTTGTAATACATTCGGTCCACTGGGTGTGAGTAGAGCCCCCTAGTGGTCCACCACACACGCCCCCCCAGAACACCCAGTAAGGTCCATCACTAGTCCCGCATTTTAGGTTTGATCAAACGACCCGAACGGCTGAACCTGGGCCCTGCGGAACCAGTCTGATGAAGCGGGCTACGAGGAGGGTCCACAGAAGATTCGGGCTCCAATGGACGTTGAGAGTCTCTGGAAGAAGGATCGCAGTCCATTAGCAATGTGGATGGAGGTCTGCCCCTGCGAGGAGCCTGGGCCGTAACAACCTGATCATCTGACACAACATGAGCTGGTTTAAGCCTATCGATACAGACAGTCTCAGTACGACCCCCTAAATCTAAAAGGAAATGTTTCGGGCCTGGTTGAAGAACCCGAAACGGTCCATCATACAAAGGCTGTAGTGGTGTCCTGTGTGCATTGTGTTTGACAAAAACAAATCTAGAGGACTCCAGACTCTTAGGGACAAAAGACTGCGGTAAACAATGGTGTACCGGGCCGGGGACACGAAAAGGGGCCTCCTGAGGTGAAAAATGTGGCAACGGTGGGGCGAATTGTGGTGAGGGTACCTCAGGTAAAAACTCACCGGGGACGCGCACAGGCTGACCGTAAACCAGTTCAGCCGGGGAAGAGCTCAGGTCCTCTTTGGTTGCGGTACGTAACCCCAACAAAACCCAGGGAAGACGGTCAATCCAGTTGTCACCGGTCAATGCAGCGCGAAGTGCGGCTTTCAATGACCTGTGAAACCGTTCACACAAACCATTAGCTTGGGGGTTGTAAGCGGTGGTCCTGTGAACGTTAGTCCCCAGACCCTTGGCCATGGTAGACCAAAGTTCAGAAACAAACTGCGGGCCCCTGTCCGATGTAATGTCTGAAGGGGGGCCAAAACGCGCCACCCAGGTAGACAAAAATGCCCGGGCCACCACTGCAGATGTTGTGGATGTCAGAGGAACCACCTCAGGCCACCTGGTGGTCCGGTCTATTATAGTCAGCAGATGAGTAAAACCCTGTGATGGAGGCAGAGGGCCCACCAGGTCTACGTGCACATGATCAAACCGCCGACCTGGGATGGAGAAGGGTTCCAAAGGTGCTTTGGTGTGTCTGTTAACCTTAGCACGCTGGCATGGGACACACGCTGCTGCCCACTCCTTAACCGCTTTACGCAGACCGGGCCAAACAAACTTTGAACTGACCAGTTTCACCGAGGCTCTAACACCTGGGTGAGAAAGGGAATGTAAGGAGTCAAAAACGCGGCGTCGCCATGAAACTGGAACCAGGGGGCGGGGCCTGCCAGTAGAAACATCACAGAGCAGGAGGGGACCTCCGTCATTCACCTGCCGTTCCTCCAACTCGAGGCCCGTGGGCCCGGACTGGAGCTCGAGTATTTCTGCGTCGCTACGTTGGTCCGCAGCCATAGCAGAAAAATCGATGCCAACGTATACGGGAGAGATCAGCACCCGGGAGAGACAGTCGGCCACCACGTTGGATTTTCCAGCCACATGCTGAATGTCTGTAGTAAATTCAGACACCGCTGCGAGGTGGCGTTGCTGGCGAGCAGACCAGGGGTCAGAAATTTTTGACATCGCAAACACCAAGGGTTTGTGGTCAACATATGCAGTGAACCGGCGGCCCTCCAGGAAAAACCTGAAATGGCGTGTGGCCAGGTAAAGCGCCAGCAACTCTCTGTCAAAAACACTGTATTTCAGCTCATTGTCCCGCAGCGTACGGCTGAAAAATGCAAGCGGCTGCCAAACCCCGGAAACCTGCTGTTCTAACACAGCCCCCACCGCAACATCAGATGCGTCGGTTGTTAAAGCTATTTGCGCCGCTGGGGATGGATGGGCCAAAAGGGCAGCAGTGGCCAGTGCAGCTTTAGCATCACCAA
Organism: Garcialebias charrua; assembly: GCA_038048925.1. NCBI lineage: Eukaryota > Metazoa > Chordata > Actinopteri > Cyprinodontiformes > Rivulidae > Garcialebias > Garcialebias charrua. Next base: position 38,289 of record JBBPBX010022058.1, read on the forward strand.
ATGCCTGTAGGCGTTCTGGTGTCCAGTCCACGCTGTCGTTGGGCTTTTTCTTTTTCAGCGCTCCATAGAGCGGACGCAGCAGTTGTGCTGCCCTGGGGAGGAAACGGTTATAGAAGTTAACCATTCCCAAAAATTCTTGTAGCGCTTTAACAGACTGGGGCTGTGGGAAATCTGACACCGCCTGCACTTTGTTTGGTAATCGGGACAGCACCACTTGCAGAAATGCGGTGGCCCAAAAAGTCAATGACTGGCAGCCCAAACTGGCATTTCGCTGTATTTACAATCAGGCCATGTGCTGCCAGGCGCTGAAAAACCTCACGGAGGTGGGACAAGTGCTGCTCAGCCGAGCTGCTAGCCACCAGGACGTCATCCAGGTACACAAATACGAAGGACAGACCCCTTAGGACTGAATCCATCAACCGCTGAAATGTTTGTGCTGCACCTTTAAGACCAAAAGGCATGCGCAAAAACTCAAACAGGCCGAAAGGCGTGATAACAGCGGTCTTAGGGACATCCTCCACATGCACAGGAACCTGGTGGTACCCCCGTACTAAATCTACTTTAGAAAAAATGGAGGTCCCAGCCAGGTGCACTGAAAAATCCTGGATGTGGGGGATGGGATAACGATCGTTCTCTGTGATGTTATTAAGGCGGCGGAAATCCCCACATGGACGCCATTTGCCATCTGCCTTGGGCACCATGTGGAGGGGGGAGGCCCACGGACTGTTTGAGCGCTGCACGATGCCTAAACGCTCCATGTTAGCAAACTCTTCCTGTGCGATTGCTAGCTTAGTAGCATCGAGGCGGCGTGCACGTGCGAACACCGGGGGGCCCGTTGTGGGAATATAATGTTCGACCCCATGTTGTGTGTTTGTGTTTGCAAAATCAGGAACAGTCAGCGAGGGGAACTCAGACAATAAACGCTGAAACACATTACCCGAAGCTAAAAAGTTAGCATGCATTAAAGGCCCAGCTCCTCGCGTCTCACAAGGCAGTGACGAAAAAGACACAGCGTCGATCAAACGTCTGTTAGCTAAATCAACCAGGAGCCCGTGAGCACAAAGAAAATCAGCCCCTAAAATAGGGACTGAGCTAGCAGCTACCACAAAGTTCCACTGGAAGTCCCGTTCATGGAAACGAACAGTCACCAACCTTTCGCCAAACGTCTTGATGGGATAGCCGTTAGCCGCGGTTAGCTGCGGCCCGCAGCCTTCTGCTAACCTGTCGGAGCCAGTCGGGGGAACGAGGCTCTTCTGCGAGCCGGAGTCCACCAGGAACCGCCTCCCCGACCTCGAGTCTTCGATGAAAAGCAGCCTTTCCTTGTCGCCAACGGCCGCGACTGCTAGCGGGCGTTGACGTCCTCGTTTCCCTGCGGCTTGAAGCTGCATGGTGGGACGCATCGTCGTGCCTTGGCGCCAAAACGTTGGTGGTAGAAACAAAGGCTTGATCCTGACCGCCTGCGGGCGACCCCCGCTACGACCGCTGGCTCGTCCGGCGCTGAGGGCGGTGCTCGAAGCTCGGGCGCTGCTGGAGATCCAGGGACCGCCGCTTGGACCGCGAACGTCCTCGCAGCCAGCAGGATGCGGTCGGCTTCGCGGGCCAGCGAGCGGTAATCCTTCTGCTGCAGGAACGGGGAGTTGGCCAGCGCGGTGCGTACTGGAGCCGGGAGCCGGCGGAGGAAGAGGTGGAGAAAGAGAAATTCACAGTCAGCTGAACCCCTCAACGACAACATTCCTTCCATGAGCTCAAGAGCTGTTCCATCGCCCAAATCGGAGAAGGTAAACAGCTTCTCGGCGCGCTCCGCGTCTGAGAGCGTGTAACGCTGCAGAAGGAGTTCCTTGAGGGCGTCGTATTTTCCTTGTGCAGGAGGGTCTTCGAGCAGGCTCATTACCCGCTGGGTGGACAATGGGTCCAGTGAAGCGACCACATGGTGGTACTTTGTGTCGTCTGCAGAGATCCCGCGAAGAGCGAACTGTGATTCGACGTGGGCGAACCACGACCGAGGTGCGTGCAGCCAGAAGTCCGGGATTTTAACGGCCACCGCAAAAGCGAGCGGGGCCGCCGGTGGAGGTTCCACAACCGCGGACAGCTGAAGAGAGCTGGCTTGACCTTCAGATGTCGACATATTCAGTTCACGAGGGTCACCAGTGTAAGAGGCGGTGAAGAGACGACACAGGAGACGGGACGTAAGTCTTCACTTTTAATCAACTCCTACTAAACTGGCGGGAAACTACCCAACACCGCCTTATATACCAACACACATCCGGTCCTCTGGACCTTTCACAATAAAAGCATCTTGTAATACATTCGGTCCACTGGGTGTGAGTAGAGCCCCCTAGTGGTCCACCACAATATACCTTCCACTGTTTTTAAAGTGATTAACAGTTTGAAAATAAATACAATGTGAAATCAAGGGAATGTCAATCCACAGTCGAAGTGTTACACACTTTTCTTCTTCTTCTTCTTTCGACTTTTCCCTTTTCAGGGATCTCCACAGCAAGTCATCCACCTCCATCTCCCTCTGTCTTCTGTATCTTCTGTCCTCACTCCAACTACATCCATGTCCTCTCTAACTGCATCCATATATCTCTTCTTTGTCTTTTTTTTCTGGATGCTGCATTTCTAACATCCTTCTCCCAATATACCCACTGTCCCTCCTCTGGACATGTCCAAACCATCTCAGTCTGGCCTCCCTAACTTTTTCTCTCAGTTGTTCAACGAAACAACCATCGCTCAACGAAACGACGCGAGCTCTTCAACAACGTTGCAGAAAAGCAGAGCGAAAATGGAAGCGCGACCGGCTTCATGTATCTCAGGGATTACTGAGAGACTGTCTCTGTGATTATCATAATGCTGTGAAGCAGGCCAAATCACAGTACCTCTCCAATTTAATCTCCACCAGCTCCAACCGGCCGAGGACGCTTTTCAGCACACTCCAGTCTGTTATCAATCCATCTGTCAATGTTCTGAAAACTGCCACACAGTCTACCTGTGACGACTTTCAGAGCTATTTTGTCAACAAAATAGACTCTATCAGGCAGAACATTGTCAGTCCATCCAACACCATCCAGTCATGTGCATCTGCAATAACCACAGCTGTTTTTGACCAATTTGACCTGGTCTCACTGCCTCACCTCACCAAGGTGGTTCAGCAGATGAAACCAACTAACTGTTCTCTGGACATCATTCCCTCTAAAATGTTCAAACAATCCTTTGATGTAATTGGTCCTTGTGTTTTGTCATTTATTAACAGCTGTCTATCTTCAGGTTTTGTGCCATCTGCTTTCAAACACGCTGTGGTCAGGCCTCTTCTCAAAAAACCAGGCCTAGATCCTACAGCTCTCTCTAATTTCAGACCAGTTTCCCATCTGTCATTTCTATCAAAGGTCCTAGAAAAGATTGTTTTTATTCAACTTCAATCTTTTCTAGAACTCAACAACCTGTTTGAAAAATTTCAGTCAGGTTTTCGAGCTCGTCACAGCACTGAATCTGCAC
>JBBPBX010022060.1:0-37677 GCA_038048925.1 Garcialebias charrua
ATATAGTACATACTAAATATACTACATATAGTATACTTTGTACTATGGTATGATATATAGTATACTGTAGGAGGTGATGAAGAGACGACACAGAAGACGGGATGCAGAACTTCACTTTAATCAACTTCTACAGTTCTGGCGGTAAGCACCAAAAACACACCTTATACGTCAACCCTTTCACAATAAAACATCCGGTCCTCTGGACCTTTCACAATAAAACATCCGGTAAAACATCCGGTCCACTGGGTGTGAGTAGAGTCCCCTAGTGGTCCACCACACACGCCCCCCCAGAACACCCAGTAAGGTCCATCACTAGTCCAGCATTTTAGGTTTGATCAAACGACCAGAACGGCTGAACCTGGGCCCTGCAGAACCAGTCTGATGAAGCGGAGGGCGACGAGGAGGGCCTGCAGAAGATTCGGGCTCCAATGGTCGTTGAGAGTCTCTGGAAGGAGGACAGCAGTCCGTTAGCAATGTGGATGGAGGTCTGCCCCTGCGAGGAGCCTGGGCCGTAACAACCTGATCATCTGACACAACATGAGCTGGTTTAAGCCTATCGATACAGACAGTCTCAGTACGACCCCCTAAATCTAAAAGGAAATGTTTTGGACCTGGTTGAAGAACCCGAAACGGTCCATCATACAAAGGCTGTAGTGGTGTCCTGTGTGCATTGTGTTTGACAAAAACAAATTTAGAGGACTCCAGACTCTTAGGGACAAATGACTGCGGTAAACAATGGTGTACCGGACCGGGGACACGAAAAGGGGCCTCCTGAGGTGAAAAATGGAGCAACGGTGGAGCAAACTGTGGTGAGGGTACCTCAGGTAAAAACTCACCGGGGACGCGCACAGGCTGACCGAAAACCAGTTCAGCCGGGGAAGAGCTCAGGTCCTCTTTGGTTGCGGTACGCAACCCCAACAAAACCCAGGGAAGACGGTCAATCCAGTTGTCACCGGTCAATGCAGCACGAAGTGCAGCTTTCAATGACCTGTGAAACCGTTCACACAAACCATTAGCTTGGGGGTTGTAAGCGGTGGTCCTGTGAACGTTAGTCCCCAGACCCTTGGCCATGGTAGACCAAAGCTCAGAAACAAACTGAGGGCCCCTGTCCGATGTAATGTCTGAAGGGGGGCCAAAACGCGCAACCCAGGTAGACAAAAATGCCCGGGCCACCACTGCAGACGTTGTGGATGCCAGAGGAACCACCTCAGGCCACCTGGTGGTCCGGTCTATCATAGTCAGCAGATGAGTAAAACCCTGTGATGGAGGCAGAGGGCCCACCAGGTCTACGTGCACATGGTCAAACCGCCGACCAGGAATGGAGAAAGGTTCCAAAGGTGCTTTGGTGTGCCTGTTAACCTTAGCACGCTGGCATGGGACACACGCTGCTGCCCACTCCTTAACTGCTTTACGCAGACCGGGCCAAACAAACTTTGAACTGACCAGTTTCACAGAGGCTCTAACACCTGGATGAGAAAGGGAATGTAAGGAGTCAAAAACGCGGCGTCGCCATGAAACTGGAACCAGGGGGCGGGGCCTGCCAGTAGAAACATCACAGAGCAGGAGAGGACCTCCGTCATTCACCTGCCGTTCCTCCAACTCGAGGCCTGTGGGCCCGGACTGGAGCTCGAGTATTTCTGCGTCGCTACGTTGGTCCGCAGCCATAGCAGAAAAATCGATGCCAACGTACACGGGAGAGATCAGCACCCGGGAGAGACAGTCGGCCACCACGTTGGATTTTCCAGCCACATGCTGAATGTCTGTAGTAAATTCAGACACCGCTGCGAGGTGGCGTTGCTGGCGAGCAGACCAGGGGTCAGAAATTTTCGACATAGCAAACACCAAGGGTTTGTGGTCAACATATGCAGTGAACTGGCGGCCCTCCAGGAAAAACCTGAAATGGCGTGTGGCCAGGTAAAGCGCCAGCAACTCCCTGTCAAAAACACTGTATTTAAGCTCATTGTCCCGTAGCGTACGGCTGAAAAATGCAAGCGGCTGCCAAACCCCGGAAACCTGCTGTTCTAACACAGCCCCCACCGCAACATCAGATGCGTCTGTTGTTAAAGCTATTTGTGCCGCTGGGGATGGATGGGCCAAAAGGGCAGCAGTGGCCAATGCAGTTTTAGCATCACCAAATGCCTGTAGGCGTTCTGGTGTCCAGTCAACGTTGTCGTTGGGCTTTTTCTTTTTTAGCGCTCCATAGAGCGGTCGCAGCAGTTGTGCTGCCCTGGGGAGGAAACGGTTATAGAAATTAACCATTCCCAAAAATTCTTGTAGCGCTTTAACAGACTGGGGCTGTGGAAAATTGGACACCGCCTGCACTTTGTTTGGTAACGGGACAGCACCACTGGCAGAAATGCGGTGGCCCAAAAAGTCAATGACTGGCAACCCAAACTGGCATTTCGCTGTATTTACAATCAGGCCATGTGCTGCTAGGCGCTGAAAAACCTCACGGAGGTGGGACATGTGCTGTTCAGCCGAGCTGCTAGCCACCAGGATGTCGTCCAAGTACACAAATACGAAGGACAATCCCCTTAAGACTGAATCCATCAACCGCTGGAACGTTTGGGCTGCACCTTTAAGACCAAAAGGCATGCGCAAAAACTCAAACAGGCCAAAAGGAGTGATAACAGCGGTCTTAGGGACATCCTCCACATGCACAGGAACCTGGTGGTACCCCCGTACTAAATCTACTTTAGAAAAAATGGAGGTCCCAGCCAGGTGCACTGAAAAATCCTGGATGTGGGGGATGGGATAACGATCGTTCTCTGTGATGTTATTAAGGCGGCGGAAATCCCCACATGGTCGCCATTTGCCGTCTGCCTTGGGCACCATGTGCAGGGGGAGGCCCACGGACTGTTTGAACGTTGCACGATGCCTAAACGCTCCATGTTAGCAAACTCTTCCTGCGCGATTGCTAGCTTAGTAGCATCGAGGCGGCGTGCACGTGCGAAAACCGGGGGGCCCGTTGTGGGGATATAATGTTCGATCCCATGTTTTGTGTTTGTGTTGGCAAAATTAGGAACAGTCAGTGAGGGGAACTCAGACAATAAACGCTGAAACACGTTACCCGAAGCTAAAAAGTTAGCATGCATTAAAGGCCCAGCTCCTCGTGTAGCACAAGGCAGTGACGAAAAGGACACAGCGTCGATCAAACGTCTGTTAGCAACATCAACGAGGAGCCCTTGAGCACAAAGAAAATCAGCCCCTAAAATAGGAACCGAGCTAGCAGCTACCACAAAGTTCCACTGGAAGTCCCGGTCATGGAAACAAACAGTCACCAACCTTTCACCAAACGTCTTGATGGGAGAGCCATTAGCCGCGGTTAGCAGCGGCCCGCAGCCTTCTGCCAACCTGTCGGAGCCAGTCGGGGGGACGAGGCTCTTCTGCGAACCAGAGTCCACCAGGAACCGCCTCCCCGACCTCGAGTCTTCGATGAAAAGCAGCCTTTCCTTGTCGCCAACGGCCGCGGCTGCTAGCGGGCGCTGGCGTTGTCGTTTCCCTGCGGCTTGAAGCTGCACGGCGGGATGCACCGTCGTGCTTTGGCGCCAAAGCGCTGGTGGTAGAAACAAAAGGCGGCTCCTGTCCGCCTGCGGGTAGCGACCCCTGCTACCACCGATGGCTCGTCCGGCGCTGAGGGCGTTGCTTGAAGCTGAGGTGCTGCTGGAGATCCGAGGACCGCCGCCTGGACCGCGAAGGTCCTCGTAGCCAGGAGGATGCGGTCGGCTTCTTCCGCCAGCGAGCGGTAGTCTCTCTGCTGCAGAAGCGGGGAGTTGGCCAGCACCGCGCGCACTGGAGCCGGGAGTTGACGGAGGAAGAGGTGGAGGAAGAGAAACCCACAGTCGTCTGATCCCAGCAAGGACAACATGCTCTCCATCAGCTCAAGAGCTGTGCCATCGCCCAAACCGGAGAGGGAAAAAAGTTTCTCAGCGCGCTCTGCGTCTGAGAGTGAGTAACACCGCAAGAGGAGCTGCTTGAGGGCGGCAAACTTTCCGTGAGCAGGAGGGTCTCGGAGCAGGCTCATTGCCCGCCGGGTGGACAGCGGATCCAGCGAGGCGACCACATAGTGGTATTTGGTGTCGTCTGAAGAAATCCCGCGAAGAGCAAATTGTGCTTCGATGTGGACGAACCATGACGGAGGGTCGTGCAACCAGAAATCCAGGATTTTAACGGCCACCGAAAAAGCGAGCGGGGCCGCCTGTGGAGGTTCCACAGCAGCGGACGTCCGAGGAGAGCTGGCTGGAGCTGCAGATGTCGACATGTTCAATTCACGAGGTCACCAGTTTAGGAGGTGATGAAGAGACGACACAGAAGACGGGATGCAGAACTTCACTTTAATCAACTCCTACAGTTCTGGCGGTAAGCACCAAAAACACACCTTATACGTCAACCCTTTCACAATAAAACATCCGGTCCTCTGGACCTTTCACAATAAAACATCCGGTAAAACATCCGGCCCACTGGGTGTGAGTAGAGTACCCTAGTGGTCCACCACAATACTATATATACATAGATATCTAGGATACTACAGTATATATACTATATAAAGTATAGTATACTACTGCATTATATAGTATACTTTACTGCTGGTGAAGATTCTCAGTCATCCAGGACATCCATCCATCCATTATCTTTACCCGTTTCTTCCATTTTGGGTCACGGGGGTCGCCGGTGCCCATATCCAGCAATCACAGTGCGAGTGGCGGGGTACACCCTTGGGTCGCAAGTCCATCACAGGGTGTACCCCACGACATGATAAAATAAAAAATGTTCAATACAGAAACAACTGGACTTTAATTGTAACAGAAGACGTTTTGCTCTTCATCCGAGGAGCTTTCTCAATTCAAAGAGCAGAGTTTGGGGATCAGGTTTTAAAGGCTGAGATAAGATACACACATACCTATGTAGATCGACAAATCACACCTCACACCTTAACAGTAGGGGTTTCTTAAGGTCTTTGTTGGTCTAATTCACAGACGAGGCTCCTCTGTTCCCATCAAGTGTGAAAATCGTCTGGAAATCAGACCTAAAGCTGCATTATACGTTTTTGAAAGTTGAAATCTGAGACCTCCTCCTCTGTTAAGAGAAGGCTTTTCCCTCTTAACATAAACAGCTTCCTTCACACCCCTCTCAAACCATCTGTGCTCTCTGTCCAAAATGTGCACATTCTGGTCCTCAAAAGAGTGACCCTTGTCCGTGAGGTGGAGGTGAACAGCTGAGTTTTGTCCAGAGGAGGAGGCTCTCCTGTGTTGGGACATTCTTCTGTGAAGAGGCTGTTTAGTTTCTCCAATGTAGAGGTCTGGACAGTCCTCGCTGCACTGGACCGCGTACACTACACCACTCTGTTTGTGTGTGGGTGTTTTGTCCTTAGGGTGCACCAGCCTCTGTCTGAGAGTCCTGCTGGGTTTGAAATGTACTGGGATGTTGTGTTTGTTGAAAATCCTTCTGAAATTCTCTGATACTCCAGCCACATAAGGGATGACAATGTTTTTACATCTGTTCTCCTTTTTCTGATCATTAGTGTGTTTTGTAGATTTTTCTGTGCGTTTCTGTTCCTTTTTCTTCTGTCTTTGTGGGGATGTGTTCGGCCCGGTGCTGTAAAGTTCTGATGACAGAGAGTTTGTGTTCCAGTGGATGGTGAGAGTCAAACAGAAGATACTGGTCTGTGTGGGTTGGTTTTCTGTAAACTTCAATGTTGAGGCTGTCCCATCCTTCCATGTGGACTGTTTGGTTCACATGGAAACTTGAACCAAACTTTTCATTAAGTTAAGTTAGATACAAAAAACACCTTCTGTTCAAAGTTCTGTCTGCATCAGAATTGACATTTTTCTAAATATACATGCTTCATTTACACCAATCATAAACATACAATGGAAAAAAGTGAGATTTTTTATAAACACTTTGCCAAACAGTTTTTTTTCCTAACCCCATCGTTGGGAGTCTCGCATGGACTTGACGTATAGCAGCTTACTTTGTGCACTCCTTCCTGTTCGTTCCCTAGAAACTCAAACAGAAACATTTTTTAAGTGCCTGACAATTTATCTAAAATCTGTCACCATTAAACTTCCACTAGGTGCTGAAAAATGTACTAGTAAAGAAAAATGTAACAACTGAATGAAGAACAAGTTAAAACAGTTTAGGGATGTTTGCCAGGTTCACGTTTTCTTTGCATTGTTGCTACATTGATGTCAATGTTATGACCCTAGTGTCCCAATATGGATGGATTTTTTTTTTACTCCTGATTGTCATTTGGACCGATGTTTATGAACAAATATCCAGTAGTCATGGCCTAAAACTAATTTATATTAGCTTGGACAGGTGACGGTCACATTTACATTATACAGCTGCACTAATGTCAAGATGTGTGAACAATTTTCATTGTGAAATTTGGACTTACATCAATTTACAGGTATACCCTCAAGTATTTTCTTGTGATGTTTGATGGTAGAACATTAAGTAAAATGTAAACAAAAACAGGACAACATTCCCCTCTAATCCCACCAGCAGCTGGTCTCCTCAGCTCTACGTTTACAGACAGTTGTTAAAAGACTTTAAACACTAACAAACATGGCTCTTTTAAGAAATTGTAAGAAGAGTTGATTCAAAACTGGACAGCACAGTGTCTCAGTTGGTAGAGCCGTTGCCTCTCAGTGAGAAGTTGCTGGATCAAATCCTGACTGGGGTCCATTCAGAGTGGTTTGCATGTTCTCACTGTGCATGCATGAGTTTCCTCCCAGACCAAAAAGTCTAGTTGGTAATGGTAACTCTAAATTGTCTCTAGGTGAGAGTGAGAGAGTGAATGGTTGTTTGTCTCTATGTGTCCCTGTGATGGACTGGAGACCTGTCCAGGGTGTCCCCCACCTCTCGCAGTGTTGGCTGGACATGGACACCAGTGACCCCCATGACCCAAAAAGGAAGAGGCAAGTTAAGATAATGGATTCAAAACTGCATTACCGTCATTTTTCTAAAAAAAAAAAAAAAGTTTTTGGTTTAAACAAATTATGTTCATGTTTTATTGTCAATAAAATGTTTTGTTTTGTAAATCATTGCATTCCATATTTACAATTGAAACATCTGAACTTTGAAATGGTTTATTACAATCCATCTCTTTGTGAGAAATAATTTATTTGATTGGATAAAACATAACTCTTAAATAAAGAAATGAAAACAACCAGCAGAACACAAGGAGTTGGTCTGTTTGACAGGTTCACAAGTTCTGTGTAGCATCAAAGTATGGATTTTTTTTTTCTTTAAACGGAACTTAATTTAAAAATAAAATAAAAACAGACTCCAATATTTTTTCTAGCAAAAAATGTTTAATCTCTCCTTGATGTGTGTTTATTTACAAGTAGTAAATCTGCAAAATAGGAAATAACAGAATATTTACAGAATGAATGTTAACCTGCAAACTTGTGACAGTCGCTTCAAGTCTGAAACTCTAAAAACGGAGCAGTTTTCTTGTAATAAAAATTCCTGTGCCAACAATCTGAAATTCTGTTTGGTGTTTTGAAGGATCCTATGTAACTTTGATTCTGGAAAGAAAAAAAAAATCTCCAGATAGAGAAGAAAGCAGGAAAAACAACAGGAAGCAGAGTATGGGAGGACTATCTGTGATTCAGCATTGGTTTCAAGGCAAAACTGACTGTAGAGCAAAGAACATGATTAAGTGCCAAATCCACAAAACATGTTCATTTGTTCTGACGTGACTGAACAGCAGAAAACCCAGCAACACCGCGAGCCTGCTGCTCAGGATGCAGCTGACGACGGCTGCTTTAAAGGACATAAATGCTTTTAAACAAAGAACATTCTTTCAGTTTAGTACCAATAAATACAAGTGATCAGCAATTATTACTGATTCAAAATGGAGGATCTCTCTGAAAATATGCTTAGACTGTAAAGCAGGTCAATCTAAAAAGGCAAGAAAGAATGAATATGATAAAGGAGGATGACGTCTGAGGTGGCTTTCATCAACCTTAAAACTGATCTTGAAAATAAAATGATCTGAGAATTATGGAGCTGTTTCAAACAGAAGTGAGGCGATATTCAATATACAGTAGTGATCTGAAAAAATAAATTATTACATGGCCAGCTAGAGTCAAAACTGTCAAGTCTGAACAAGTTTCCAGTTGATATGCCTGCAGCCATGTACAGTAAACAGAGAGATGTTCAGAACAGCATGTACAGCACTGAATGACAGCCCTAATGTTTGAATACAAAACAAGATACAGGAGTTAAAGCAGCAAGTCACATTTCCACCACCACGACACAGACGCTCATCTGATCTGGTAAAAACTATTTCATTCTGATCCTTCCGATCAGAAAATTAAAAAACCTCGAGTTCGGTCAAGTACTTCAACTTCAGGCAACCTGAAGGGAATATTTTCTTCCATGTACCGTAAAATGTACAATTTACACGTTTGTGAATGAGGGAGCTAAAACAAACTAGAAAAATTACAAATAATAAAAGGGGAAAACAGCTTCTGTTCATTATGAAAAAAAATCTACAATTTACAAATTAAACAACAAAAACATACAGACCAGTTTGGTTTTCTGCCAAGCAAATCAATTGTTTCTCAGCACAAGGGCACGATGTCAAGACTTCAACAAAGAGAAACAAAGAGATCCTCTCAAGAGAGCAGTATTAGAAATAACTCGGGCCAAACATGGCTGGTTTTAAAACAAAGAGCTGCAGGCCGAGAGGAGATAACTCAGAGCTGCAGAAGCTAATGAACAGAGGCGTCTCGTCTCCGTCTCCCTCTAACCTCTGTGTGGATGGAGCGCTAAAACCTACGTCTCAAATTTATGGGTCAGAGGTGGAAGGAAAACACTCAACATTTCTTTTCCCGCCTCTTGATTTGGGTATCAACATTGAGACAACGTTAAAGAACTGGGACTGGAGGCTGGTCTCACTTTATTTTTCTTCAAATGGACTCCAATAAGCAGAATGCAGGAAGCAAAAACTATCCTGAAAGACTTGTTTTTGTTTTTTGCAAATCAATAACTACAAAAGATGCTTAACAGAAACGCATGATCTGTGGATATCTAATGGTTAGATATGAGGCAATGGGAAAAAAATAAAATATATATATCAGGTAGTGCAATGTAGCTCCTTCATTGTTCAGTCTCCACATCCTGATCCAGTCAGCTGGAGCTTCTTGAGGAGAACAAGCATCAGCCAGCGAGTCAGAAACTAACAGGTCAATGCTAAACCAACAACTGTGTTATATTTGGCTGGAAGAAACCAACAGATTGCACCGATTGACTAAACCAACAGCATCGTGATGTCATCACAAGCCGCCCTGCTCACCGCCGCGCTCAGTAAGGATCACATGACGCTGCTTGAACAAGTCTTTTCAGTCACTAGGCATGTTCATATTAAAAATTAAAAAATCAGACAGTAGCACATTCCATATAACAAAAAGTCTTTGCACTAAACAACATTCAAAGAAAACATGGCACAGTACAGATTTTTTATTTTTCGCTCTTTTTCTGCCTTCTTTTCGTTTTGTACTCGACACAACAAATCTTGCTTTGTTGCGTTATTTTTTATTGTTTGTTGGTTTAAATGAATTAGAAAACAACAGAAATGCTTCCCCCCCTAATCTTCAGTTAAAAACTTTGCTGCATTTATATATAATATCTATATAGTCTCGCTTTGTAACATTTCTGTAAATTGTGCAAATTCAGCAGTAATACAAGTGGCGAGAGATCAGAGTGGGCAGTTGATTACATTTATACAAAAAAAGTTTAAAAGTGTGACAACTATTGGGAGTCACGTGACCTACAGAGCCACTCTCCATTGGCTCATGACAGCTTGGTCCATTCTGCTGATGATGCCATATATGGAGTTCCTTTCTGAGCTTCCATTGATTCTTTCCTGACCACCATAGTCGTCATCAGCGTCATATTGACAAAACTTTTAAAACCAAAATCAAACCACAAACACCAACGTCCACGATAATTAAATGCTGTTGATCGACTTGTTCTCCATGTATGCGTGTGTGAAGGTGTCCTCTGTGTCAGTCTCTCACACACGGCACGGGGCTGCAGACAAACACAAACATACACATGTAAGCGTACACAGGCCCGCCCATCTCTGCAGAACCCTCCACGCACACGATGCCGTTCACTGCTTCAGTCCGTTTGCAGCTTGTGTTGTTGTCGTCTGGGTGAGAAGAGCGAGGAGCGAGAGCAGCAGATTCATTCAACCTTTATTTATGGAGAGGAAAAGTGAGGAGGAGGAGGAGGTGGATGGTCCTCAGCTGGTCAGGGCCATTGTGTCAATGACCTGCTCTAACTTGCTCCTCAGTCTCTGTCTCCTCGACTGCTCGTCCCGCTCCAAAGCTGACAGGATCTGAAAATAGAAAGGGGGAGGTGTTGGCTGACGCTTGTAAAGGATGGACACATTCTTTCCAATATCAGAGTCAGAGAGAGTCAGAGAGTCTTTATTGTCATTTGCACCGCATGTGGTACATGAGATGAAAACGAGATTATGTACACGAGGTCCCAGTTACATCCAACAACAAATGAAAGAGAAAAACAGTAATAACATCGAGAACTAACTAAGAAAAACATCAACTAGTAATACACTAAGCCTAATATAGTGGGAATAAACAGCAGCACGAACATGAGTTTGTATGAGCAGATGGTCACAGATGGTCACAGATGAACACAGCAACAAGAAAACATATCAGCATCACCATGATGTGATATTTTGCAGTGTTTATTTTAATTTTATTTTTATTTATTCATGAGTCTAACAGCCTCAGGGTAGAAGCTGTTCCTCAGTCTAGTGGTTCTACACTTGATGCTCCTCAACCTCCGTCCTGAGGGGAGTGGGGCAAAGAGTGAGTGTGCTGGATGAGTGAGGTCTTTCATGATACAGGTGGCTCTTTTCCTGCATCTAGAGGTGTAAATGTCTGTGATGGTGGGGAGACTGACTCCAACAGACTTCTGTGCAGCCTTCACCACTCTCTGCAGAGCTTTTCTTTCTTCAACTGTGCAGCCTCCATGCCACACGTTGATGCTGGAGCACACGATGCTCTCCACTGCACACCTGTAGAACGAGGTGAGAACTGGGCTGCTCAGACCGGCTCGTCTCAGCCGTCTGAGGAAGTAGAGTCTCTGATGACCTTTCTTGATCAGGCTGGTGGTGTTGTTGCTCCAGCTGAGGTTATCATTCATGTGTACACCCAGGTATTTGTAGCTGGAGACCACTTCCACTGCAGACCCACCTATTATCAGTGGGGCATGGGTGTGTTTGTTCCTTCTGAAGTCCACAATCATCTCCTTTGTCTTCTTCACATTCATGTGAAGATTATTCTCTTTGCACCAGCTCTCCAGGTGTTCCACCTCCTGTCTGTAGCTGGACTCATCATTGTTTGTGATGCATCCCACCACCGCTGTATCATCTGCAAACTTAACAATATGACAGCCTGGAAGTGTGGCTGTACAATCATATGTGAGCAGAGTGAACAGAAGGGGGCTCAGCACACATCCCTGAGGAGAGCCAGTGCTGAGGGTTATGGTGGAGGAGGAGAAGTTGTGGATCTTCACGGACTGTGGTCTGTCTGTTAAGAAGTCTAGTACCCAGTTACAAATAGAGGGGCTTAGTCCAAGTGTAGATAGTTTGTCTATCAGAGTTTGGGGGATCATGGTGTTGAAGGCAGATGTGAAGTCCACAAAGAGCAGACGCACGTATGAGTCTTTCTGATCCAGGTGGGTGAGAGCAGTGTGGACCACGGAAGAAATGGCGTCCTCTGTTGATCGGTTGTTGATCAATATGATGGAGGAGGAGGACATCTCTCCGCTTGCTTTGTGATTCACATAAACTCAACACAAAAATGAACGTGCTCACATTCCATCTCAAAAGTCGATCAGTTCTAATGATTGACATTCATTATGTTTTCTGTTAGATAGAAACAGTGAAAAAGATGCACTAACTCAAAGTCGCACACAAGAAATAAGATGCAACAGATGTACAGTTCGTGTTAAAGGGGACCACAGATGCAAAATTCACTTTTTAATGTTTTTTTTAACTCTACTATGGGTATTTACTTCTTAAAAAAACAGTCCTAGGGCCAAAGAAATGCACCCAGTGGTATATTTACTCTAAGTAGATTTATTTTTCTGTGATATAAATGTCTCGTTTTCAAATCCTGCGGTTTGTGACGTCACAAGCTGCAGGACAAGCCCCCCCACCTTGAGTCCAGCCCCTCACCTAGCAACCCCTGGTGAGGCTCAACCCACTTCAGTATAAAAGACGTGACGGTTGTTTTTCCTGATTTCATCTCATCTTTTGTTTAAATGTTCTTAATTTCATGTGTACAGCACTTTGTTGCAGCTGTGGTTGTTTTAAATGGCTTTATAAATAAAGTATAATTGTTATTTTTACGTTTTAGTTCAATTTTTAGCGTATTAGCGATCGCTCCCAACGCGCAGCCGGCAGAAATAAAACGAGCAGACCGCCGGCGAAGGGACCATCTGCGGGCGGGAGCTGCTGGGAACTGCTGGCTTTTGAGGACCGTGGGTCCGGTCAGAGGTTGCCTCATACGGATAAATTAACTGGAAACACTCGGTGAACTTTGTGTATGTGTCTGGACTGGAGCAGCGATCGCTCCCAAAGCGCCGCATGCAACGAGCGGAGCTAAGCGGGCGGTGTGCCGGAGGAGGAAGAGCTATCATTAGCCTCGGATTCGGGTGGGCTAATGCTAAAAGGAGCAGCTAATGGCGGCGCGCGCAGACGGCTTTCGGTAAGTTATCTTAAGCTAGCACTAACAGTAAGTCAAATGAGTAATAAAAAAGAGCTAATTTTAAAACAACAACAGATTAGAGATACTGGCTGTTACAGAGGGCGGAGTTAATGTAAACAGATTTTTGAAGGGCGTGGCCTTCAGAGCTCATTATCATAAACAGCCTGTTCAGAACGGAAATGAGAAAAGGCAGAACTAAAAAGGGGATATCTTATTATCTAAGAATTATTTTGTGCATTAAATTGAATGAGCATGGTCTGGATAGCCCACAGACATAACATAAAAAATTATAAAATTAATATTTGGTCTCCTTTAAAAACAACTCTACACTTAGTATCATCCCTGACAAAGATAACGAGCACACTTCTGTAAATGTTGACTATTTACAGTTTGTTTATAAACAACTGTGAATCAAGTCTTCATCGTGTCTACACATTAGGGGTTGAACGAGTACATAATTTTTTAACCCGACATTAACACAATAAAGCTTGAAGGGGGGATGCCACACAGATGTAAAAATGGACTTGTCCCAACTTTTTTGGGATTTGTTGACGCCATGAAATTTTGAAACAACATATTTTCTACTTTAAAATGATACATTCTCTCAGTTTAAACTTTTGATCTGGGATTTGTGTTCTATTCTGAATAAAATATTAGATGTTGGCACCTCCACATCATTGCATTCAGTTTTTATTCACAATTTGTTTAGTGTCACAACTTTTTTCGAATCCGGTTTGTAATTCTTAAAGTATGCAGTAACTCCTATGCAAGCCAAGCATAAACCCCTCACATCTGACCTCATCCTTGTACTTGACGATGTAGGAGTAAATCTCGTTTAGAGCCGACATGCTGTTGAACTGGTTGGCGTGAAGGCGGGACTGCTCTGCGAGGTAGGCACTCATGTCCTGGTCACTGATGGCGGACATCCTGGAGATGTCAGCATAGTACCTGAACAAACACAAGAGAACGTTTCAACATGTCAGTAGAGAAAAGGAGCGTTCCAAACCAACGCTGGGCGCTGACCCACCTTTCTACCCAGTTCTTGTAGTTTGGGATGTCTTTAGCGTACAGCAGCTTGTTAGAAGGGGAGTCCTTCCCCAGTTTGTGCTCTGACGTTGAACACGAGTCCATGAAAGTCTGCGCCACCACAGACAAGCAGGCATCTGTGATGCTGTTCTTGTGGATGTCAAAGACAAACTGTGGGTTCTTAATCACATTTACCCAGAACCTCAGTGGAAGACTACAAAGATGGAGAGAAAACAAAACAGCAATGGAGGAATGAGAGGCAGGGTTAGATGAATCACAAACGTCTCCTCTGATGCTTCTTAACAGCAAACCCAAACTCACCAGTTGCTCTTCCAGGTGTGCCTGACATCCGAGTCTGTTATCGAGTGTTTATCTGCCTGTTCGTCCAAGAAGTCAAACATGTACTTGATGGCGAGCGGCAGGGCGCTGCCCCGGTGAGCTGTGCTGAAGATGGTTTCAAACAAGTCGTCCACAAACTTCTGCAGCGTACCCTGAACACAAAAACCACGCCGTGTGTTACCGATACATGACGTCTTCCTGTTTGGTGGAGCATGACTGGCAGGTTTGGAGGGATCCTGTCAGTATTTTGTAAATGGGAACTTGATGACGGAGAAAAGGTTTAACCAGCAGTGATGCAGCAACACTCCGGCTGAATGTGCACACATCCCCTCCTCAGCTGCTCATGGTCTGACTGTAGGCGACAGCTGTCGGCAGGATGACAGCGCCTCACCTTCACTGCTTCAGTTTCCTTAGTTTGTGATGATGAAGAGCCTTCAGTCTTCTTGGGCTCAATGGGAGTTCAGCTCAAGGCTGTTCTGCCATGTTTTTTTCCACACAACTCTGAAGAGTCAGAACTCTCACAAACTCATCTGAAGTTAAAATGCTTCAATAATTCCCACGAGCACACGCCATCTTCAAGCAACCAGGCCACCATTTTACAAAACTTTATTCAAACCAGTCAGAAACCCAAGTAGTTTTGTATTCGTGCCTGTTAACAAACCAGCTTCCTAAACTCACAGAGCTGTGGGGGATGTAATAAGTAGGAGCAAGCTGCAGAGTTTCTCCCTGTTGTTTTCCTCTGGCTTGCATGTTAATCATTTCCCAGCTGAGGCAGAGGTGATGCAGCTATCCGTGCACTTTCCTACCTGGAGCTGAAACAATAAAAATCTTCAGCTAATGAGTCAAACATCAGAGCAGGGAGGAGGATGGAGAGTGGATGTGTTTGGTGCTCGCAGATGAAAGAAAAAAACCTGGCTGCGCTGAAAATTGTTAGGACAAATGATGAATTTGTGTGAGTAAGAGCATGGTCCAATGTTTTCAGTTGTAAATGAGCCGATGCTAACATGAATGTGTGTATTTGTTTTGCATTTGTGTGTAATGAAGTATGGGGAAAAAACAAATCTCCGGGTCAATTTACACTTTAAAATTTTTAATTTTCACTTATTTTTGTGTGCACTAAAGTGGTGAGAGCTGTCACACTCTGATTCACGGTGGTTGAACACACGTAGCTCGAGTCATCATCTGAAGATGATGCATAAGAAGTTCGAACCAGAGCTGTTTCCACAGTGTGGTCTGCAGGACAGCACTGTGAGTAATGTCTAAATGTAAAAGCTCAGAGGCTGCCAACAGAGGGCCCAGTAACACCAACCTAACAACTCAATAGTCAAAGGTCAACCTTCTAATTAAGACTGTGCATACAGTATGTGTTTCTTTGTGGAAAAGGTTAAGAAAAATGTTAATGAGCCTCGAGACCACCACCAAACAAAGGTCAACAGATACGGCAGGTTTAAATGGACTACATGACAATGATTTGGTGGAAGCGTGCAGAAGGGCTGAGGGGTGGGATTTGTTTCTTCATACCTTTGTGGCCAGCAGTCTGGTCAGGTAGATCTCAGAGACCATCTTACTCCCCCTGTCCCCCTCCCTCTGGTCGGAGTGGTCGTGGTTTTTTACCAGATGCCATAGTTTGGTGCCGCTCTCAAGATCAGGGGTGATCATGGGAGTCCGGGAGCGCAGGCTGTCTGGACTGCTGGCCTTCAGCATGCTCTCTGTCAACATTTTAAAGAATCAAGTGAAAGGCTCATCAGTAAAACAATGACGAAACGTGAAGTTGTCATATTACTTAGGAGTTTTTATTATTTTTAATTAAGCATTCAAGAGAATAAGTCAGTCACTCCTAGGTCACTTTAAGAACCCCCTGGTAGAGAAGATACTGATATAAGATATCTGCTGTATTTTCCAGACTATAAGTCACACTTTTTTTCATAGTTTGGCCAGTCCTGCGATTTATAGTCCGAAGTTACTTATATAAGTTTTTTTTCCTGTTCATGACACAAATTTTCACTGACGCGTTAGATGTTCATTCATACTGACATGAACCAAAGAGTAAACATTACCATTTGCAGTCGTGAGAGGGTCCTCCAGGCTTTTGACAACTACCGGTATATGTTGTTCCTCTACCACTAACCCCCACAAACATTTACTTAGAGACAACTGAGAAAAACTTAACACAAGTAAAACGCCCCCAAAAGTGATGTGGAATGAGCCTGGTGAATTTACTGGTAACTTGCTTGTCAGACTCGTTGGCTTGTTATGTTAATTAAGCTGTTCAGGATCCCAGGTATGTTCTGTGTGTTATTGTTATTGCAGATTAAATGTCTGTTCTTGCACATTGTGAAATACGTTTCTAAATGAAAGCAACTTGTACTCCGAAGCAGTTTATATATGTATATATATTTTTTCCTCTTAATGTGACATTTTTTGACTGATGCGACCTATACTCCGGAGAGACTTATAGTCCAGAAAATACGGTAATTGCAGATTGGAAGTATCCTGCACATTCATGTCACTCGGTTGTTAATAACGTTACATGCAGTCAAAATTAATGAAAACAGAATCAAGATTCAGAGGCATAAAACAGACATAACTCGACCCCACTGCAGAGAGTAAAACCTCTCTGTGACGTTAAAAGCTTTCAGAACGGTGACAGTCATGTCACTCTTTCACGCCAAAATAAAATTGTCTGTCACTCTCACCTGCCCCACCTCCCTCGCTTTGTTGGGCAATGATCCCGTGTGACAGCGTCAAGCATTATGCTTTCAGTTTGAATGTTTGTCACCCGGGTGACAAAGCAGGAAAAGATTGAGAGGTTCAAAATGTCAGGAGAGAAACCGGACCGGAGAATGTGATAAAAGTGTGTCTGAATTAGGGCTGAACGATTTTGGAAAATAATCTAATTGCAATTTTTTTTCTATAAATTGCAATTGCGATTTAAAACGCGATTTTTAAAAAATATCTTCTTAAGTATTTTTCAACAAACAGAAGCAATAATTCAATCTGTTTTATAATAAACAATGTCAGATTTATTTAAAGCAGAGATTACAATAAAGCAAACAAATCTATGCCTTTTCTTTTCACCATTTCTATTTTTTCTTGTTTCATAAACATAATAGTAAACATGTTAAGTGAACTTCCTAACTACTGTCTGAACTTCACATGACAGTTAATAAATAAATATAAAAAATTAGATATAAAAAAATTACTGTTTGAAGTTCAAACAGTTCGGTCAGTGATCCCTGTCGGCTGATACTTTGCTTACTTGAAGTTGAAGCACTGGTTGTTGTCATTCTAGCCATGCAACCATCGTAAATGTCTTTGTGGTTTTTTTTTAAGTGTTGATAAAGATTTGTGTCACGTGACCAGTCAAATTTCAGCCTTCGCGATTAGAAAATCTCATTTGATCATATTGCGATATTATTGCAAATGCAATTAATTGTTCAGCCCTAGTATGAATATTTATTTCTTTGCTGCTGCAGCAGCGCTGAGAGGCAGTTTCTGAAGACCAGAGATCCACGCTGAAGTAAGACAGGGAACGAGGAAGAAAAGTGATTGAGACAAAGTTAGCTCACTTCAGAAGTAGAAGTAAAACTGTGACTAAAGGCACCAGAGCCCGGATCTGACGGAGATGGAAGACTTTTGTGTCAAAATGTATTCCTAGAATTTACGTGTGAGAATCGCAATCTGTTTACATTGTAACATTTGAAATTATTAAAATGTTTGGGAGAAAACACAGGAAATGATTTAAAACTGTAGAAATGATGAAGACCATTACAACGTACAGACACACATAACACACACCTTCTCTCGTACCGTATCTGCTGAGGGACTTGGTGAACGTGGACGAGTTGGAGATGTTGTAGGCTGAGTTTTGTTTAGGCACCAAGGCGATCACTGAACCATCCGTCACCTGAAACAGGATCAGCAAGTTGCAATTATCACTGCACTAAAGGTTAACAAGCACACATAAAGTGTTTGATAGTGATTGATCGTCAAGACACTAACATTTATAACTTGATTCAGATACTTAAGAAGGCAAGGATTCATGCAGTTGGTATGTGTTTTTGATTTTGCAGGAGATGAAAACAGGAAATTATGAACCCACGTCAAGTCAAATTTATTGATAAAGCCCATTGAAAACAGCAGCTGTTGCAATAAAAATTAAATTCAATATCTGAAATTAATCTTAAAACAAAATTAAATCACAATTAATATTTGATCCAGTTATTATTATTGTAAAAGTGTGAATAAAACAATATTACATTTTAATATCAAATATACCGGTAGTCAAAATCATATATTTTGATACCCCTTAATCCAACCGCTACATTTTATCTGTAGCCAAACAGACATTATTTATAAAGCCTCATGAACTCTTTAAAGAATGTGTCAGCCCGTCGACTAATTATTTTCGTCGACTAAATGTTTTCATTGATTTGTCGACTAAAATTAGACTAAAACAAAAAAAAATTCTGATGACTAAGTAATGACTAAAACTAAATGATGTTTTAGTCACATGACTAAGACTAAAACTAAATTAAAAATAGCTGTCAAAATTAACACTGAAGGTTAGACAAATAAAGATGTTTGAAAAAAGTTTTATTTGTTGTTGTATGTATTGCATATTAAGATTAATATTATGGTTAAAACATTGTTTTGTTTTAGTAACTACAGAGAATTGATGAAATTGATGAAAAGTTTTTACTATGTATAACTTAGTCGACTTAATTGACTGTAGATTTAGTCGACTAAATGTTTTCATTGATTTGTCAACTAAAATTAGACTAAAACAAAAAAAATTCTGATGACTAAGTAATGACTAAAACTAAATGATGTTTTAGTCACATGACTAAGACTAAAACTAAATTAAAAATAGCTGTCAAAATTAACACTGAAGGTTAGACAAATAAAGATGTTTGAAAAAAGTTTTATTTGTTGTTGTATGTATTGCATATTAAGATTAATATTATGGTTAAAACATTGTTTTGTTTTAGTAACTACAGAGAATTGATGAAATTGATGAAAAGTTTTTACTATGTATAACTTAGTCGACTTAATTGACTGTAGATTTAGTCGACTAAATGTTTTCATTGATTTGTCAACTAAAATTAGACTAAAACAAAAAAAATTCTGATGACTAAGTAATGACTAAAACTAAATGATGTTTTAGTCACATGACTAAGACTAAAACTAAATTAAAAATAGCTGTCAAAATTAACACTGGAACATGTGCTTATGCATCGTTACAACAACCCATAATGCACTGCTACACATTTAGTAGATTATAGTGGCTGGTACCTGGTAGTGAGCTAGAGAGTTGAGTCTCTTCCAGTCGTTATCAATCTTAGTGGTGACGTCCTCGTCCTGAAGGATGATCCGGGCCATCCTGCCCTGCCGCCATTCTGTCACAAATACACACAATTATTCAATCACACTTAACAGCGAGTTTGTTTGAGGATTACAGGACATTAAAAAACAGAAAGATCCAGATGTCATTTTTGAACCCAGGAACCATAAATGAGGTTGCTGGGGCTTGTACAGAATGTACAGAGCATGGTTAGAGAACTGGATACAGTTTGGAAAGAAAAATGAATAAGAACATTGTTAAGGAATTTTTGGTCAAAGTTTGTGAATGTTTTTAACTACTATGGCTGAGAATGTTAACTCTGCCCATGAACCATATGTTTGGGTTAGCAGAGAGAGCTGGATGAGGAGCTGTGTGCAGCTGGTACTCCAAAGAATGCCTGTGAGCTCGGCTGAACTGATAAGAGTATAAAAACAAGCTTCAGGCACTGCTCGTGGCAGCTTCTTGTGACTGGTCTTCCTGTGTATTTCCTGTACATCTGTGTAACCTGTCCTGAAAATCTGTCCTGACAAGTAAAATACCAGTTAAAAAAAACATCCTGCCGTCGAGTGTGGCTCCTTTGGTGTAAGTAAGATAAAGCAAGAACATATTTCTCCAGCAAACATTTTGCAAACTCCTTGAAATCTTTCTCGTCTTGGTGCAAAAATCACCTTGTTTTTCTTGAGGACACCTTCCAGTTTAAGAGAAGCAGTCTGCAGCAGTAACCCCCCTCCAACACACACACACACAAACACTTCTTACCCAGATCCATATCTGAGGCCTTTGGTCTCTGGGAGTATGGTGTCCCTTTATACACAGCATCCAGCAGCTTCTCCTTCACCTGTGTCACTGTGTCACAGTTCAGGCTTTTCACCGTCACCTCTGAAGCGTTTTCATTCTCTGGGTTCACACAGTGCAGCGTCTGCACACACACAGGGGGACACACGTGACCCAGGAAGCAGGGGCTTACAACACTGGTGATTTTCTTTATCAGGAAATTCTTCAAACAAGATGTTGGGATTCAAAATCAAGCAAAGATCAACAATTACAGCAAACAGAGCAGCTAGTTTAGAAGAATGAACCCTGTTCTGAGTGAGAAGTAAAACTTTCTAAGAGCAGCGAGCGTATTAAACCTGCAACGTGTTGCATTGAGTTCAACAAGTGTACATGTGTGCAAGAGAGCACTGACCAAAGTCTTGTAGTCGATTTGTTGTCGGATGAGTTTATCCTCACTGAGGGAGTAACGGGCTTCTCCTGTGATTGCATCTATTGGCCCCTTTTCCATTTGCTGCTTCATGGCACAGTACAGCATGAAGAGAGGCTCACCAGCACATTCCTGGGAAACAAAAACAACGTGGAAAAAATGAGATGGTAGGAGAGAAAAATGGAGGAAGACAGAGCCATGTGGCTAAAACGCAAAATACAAATGCTACTTCACAAAAAACAACCCTTACAAAAATAAAAATACGTAAAGAAAAAAGTGTGACATTTTGCCGAGTGACTTAATTATTAATTATACTTCTCAACCAGAATCAGAGGAGTTCAGGACAAGAGCACAGCCTGTGCTCACGAACAGCACACAACAGATGGACAGAACAACACAAAACTCACAAACAGCCTCTCCCCAGAGGTTCTCCTTCAAGAGGAAAAATAAAAAAACACCATTTAAAAACTCTGTGTGTGTGTGTGTGTGTGTGTAGCAATGAGCGAGGAGGAGAAAAATCAGGGAAAGTCTGTGTAAGAGTGAGTGGCAATTGATGGAGGAGTTAATAGAAGGTTAATGACTGGGGGGTGAAAAACGCTTGGAGAAGCACTTTGGAGTGTGAGACGTGTCAGCCAGGCAACAAGCTCTGGGATGCTGGGCCTCCTGTCCATCCTTCCTTCACTCTCTCTCTCATTTCCTTTCTTTTTCCTCATTCAGTCCCTCAGCTGACCTGCCTACTAACCACTGCCTGCGGTGGAACATTTTGTTTGTCTTTAAAATACAATTATTTATGCAGCTCAGCAATGTGCTTTATTTTGTGTCTTTACACATAAATCAATACAATTTATAATTCATACATAACTGGTATGTATAGAGATGAGCAAACTTTAGATTATTGCAAAACAAGATAATGCGAAATAAATGTGTTAAAACACAACAAGAGTGCCTTGAGTTAAAAAAAAGATGTAATGCCTGAAGAAAAGCACCTAAAGCAATGTTCTGCTAACATCAGGGGTTGTTTCATCTTCGCTCAAGGGAACCTCAATTAGGCACAAACATTTAGCAATAATTTCACAAGGTAACAACTGCAGTGCACTCCGACTGCAGGACAACTTCACAGAAAACAGCATTTAGTTCATATTGGTGTGTAAAACACCCTGCGAGAGATTTGCTTCTTGTTCTAAGCTAACCTGTCATGTCGCTCGTAGACGCTCAGCTGCGTGGTCGCTCGCTGCTGGTTTTTAGGCTAATTAGGACCTGACCAGATGCTGTGACCAGGTGCCCTGATTGGCTGAAGCACCTCTATAAGCTGGACTACAACTGATTCCTGTATCGGGTTGTGAGTGATTTATTATTAAAATATTATGTCACAGCCTAAATGGACTGACTTCATGACCTGGTAAGGATCAGCCATGTTTAGATCAAATTCACCTTCACATCATCACAGCAGATGGGAATAATGACTAAAAAGGACTTGACTAGAATCTAAACTAACATAATTTTCCTATCATGCTATAGGCCTTATTTGACAACATCACGCTGTTGTATTTACAAATATTCATAGTCTCATGAAGAGTTTGAAATGAGCTCTTTTTAGCAGGTGATTCACATTTAGTGTCTGTCAATGAGCAGCTTTGTGCCGACATCACAGCTCAGGGCCTGTGCCCTTCAACAACATGTCACCAGGAGTCCATCATGTTGGTGAGCTGTCAGATGAACTCTGTGGGATTATGTAGCACTGCCTGCTTCCTATGGTGAAAACGCAGCACACCAGCAGACGTCTTTCTACCAACAGAACAGTCTCAGCCCTTCTGTCTCCTTCAGTTAGTAACAGTGTGGATGGACAGAACAGAACATGAAAACATTATATTTAATAGGCATGTAGAGCTGCTGGGCTGCGGTGGGTTCTCTGTCCTTGCACGATTCTTTTTTTTAAATAATTTTTTATACAATCAACTAGAATTTTATCGGAAACGACGAGGTGAAATTCTGGTGCTGAAAATGAACAAAACAACAACTCTAGCAAACAGGCAGGTAAAAAACAGGACAGGTGAACTCAAAGAGCAGGGTAATGGACGGATGTTTTTATTCCTTTCTCCTCCATGCTCCTTTTTGCTGGTAAAAGCTCCATCTCTTCTGTCCCTCTGAAACACTACTTGACCTTTCCCCATCTCTGTTCACACCTGACTGGATCTTGAAATTGTTCCAGGGCTTTCTTTTCGGTGACCCTTAAAAGCGCAGGAGAAAGCCGTGTCACCGCGGCTGGATAAAAGCAAGAGTTGTTTTCTCCATCCCAATTTACATCCTGCTCGTCAAGCTTCCAATCTGTCTTTTTTTCTAACACAAAACAATTTTGCACCATTTTAATCTCTGATGCTTTTGTCTCGTCTAAAGTTCATAAACACAGCTGCTGAATAAACCCCAACAGCTTCCCCAGTAACTTACTCTCGTTTTTCTGAACTCAACTCTGGCTGTCCAGTCTTGCATCTGAAGCCAAGACAGACACATGCATGCACACCCCAAACTGGCGCACAGATGCTAACTGGGAGCCCCGGGGGCTTGGCTGGTTTGCTGTCCAGCAGACTGCTTGTCCGGCTGGGGGTTTAAAGCCCCGCTGCTAACTGATTAGCTCCAGCAACATTTGAATGGAGGGAGTGCATGAGAGGAAACCAAAGTTTAGAATCATTTAAGCTGTGTTTATTCCCTCTCATACAGATTCAGAGGAAATCGCTTAAGAGAAAGCAGAAAACAAAACAAAAAAGTTAAAAACGACATTTGATGAGACGTTTTAAAGGGAGATGCAAACATATGAATGCATACAGAAAGTGAGGACAGGCTTGCGGTGATCACAGCAGCATTATGAGCTTCAGACTCCCTCAGTTTGGAGAATTTCCCACATAAAAGGCAGAGGTAAGGTATATATATCCTGCTGCCTGAGCCTTATCTAATACTGCAGCTGTGACGGTGTGTGTGTGTTACTGAGACACGTTTCAGTTGTCAAACCCCAGTCCTGCTGTTGCTTCAAAAGCTGTGTGTATTCACATTAGTGTCAGTGTGACAGTTTCACCTTGAGGAACTTGTAAAGCAGGAAGGTGAACCAGTTGGTGAGCATCTTCTCAGCAACAGACTCCGTCCTGTGAAAGAGGCAAAGACAACAACAAAACAGCTGATTGGCACAAAGAGACTGAGTGATGGGCCGTGCATAAACTTCTGCTCAAGACACTTGATCTTTGACCCAGGGGATAAAAGCAGTTGAACTCATGCACACACATCAGAGATATCGCAGGACGTCATCAGTCACACAGTTCACATCCAAACACTTCTGACCTCTTCTTCAAAACAAACCTATGCATACTTTCACCTCCTCCCAAACTTTTTTCTTATAGCTCGAACCAAACCCACTCATCTTCACTAAACCAACAGTAATTATCTTAATTTTAGCAACATCTGTGGTTGATTGTAATAATACCATTCAAATGAGAGGAACCCTTTTTGCACGAGCATGTCTTCAGCAAAAATGTGAGCAACAATAAAACAAAAAGAAAATCATGAAATTAAATGGGCTTGAAATTAACAGACTAACTTATTTAACACGTGAGATACTGGCAGCCCGGCAAACAGGAAGGACAATCAAACAAACTAGCAATAAAACTACTTCCTGTCATTCTCGTATTAGAAACACACACACTCCTTATTCCTAATTTTTACACAAGTTGAGGTGCACAGGTGATATTGGTTTGTCTAATTATGACATGATCTTCAACTTTTAGTAAACAATAACACTGACACAAAGAAACTGCTTAAAAAAAACTCAATAACATTTTCTTGTGAGCTTTCTAAAGAAACTGAATTGAAAAAATAAATAAAGGAAAAAGAAACAGGCAATGAAATGGGGTAATGAAACCAGTGAAGTCCTAAATGTACAAGAGACGTTCCTTCTGCAGGCCTACTTACAGTATGTGCTTGTTGTGCTTTATTTGATGTATGCTAACTTTTTCTTACAGCTGTCTGAATACTTTCAGATAGAAGCTAAGCCAGTGGAAAACGAAGGCATAATAAACCACAGAGGACAACAACAAAGCTGGACAGAACACACGAAGGGACATATTTTGATACTGTATCATTTATGATCTACACTTGAACAGTTTTAATGCATAACAGGAAGAAGCTGGTTATTTTCTCCTGGTTACACACAAAAGTTAGTTTTAAATATATTAGGATAAAACAGACACAACTTAGATATGTTTTTCAGTCTTAGGGTCATGGTTCAGTATGGAATGGAGAAAAAAATAATCAAATGCTTTGTTTTTTGTCACATTTTTTAAACAAACAATATGTCTCCCTTAAGTTGAAACAGAAAAAAAAACGAAGTACAGTAGTCCCTCGTTTATCGCAGAGGATCTGTACCCTGAAGACCAGCGATAAGTGAAAAACCGCAAAGTAGGACTAGTAGTACAAGTAGTAAATAGTAGGTTATTTTTATTGTATGTATATTCAGGAGTTTTAAACCCTTCATACACTCTTGCAATATTATAAACAATGATTCTAAACTCTAATCGCTCTAAAAGAGCAAATAATGTCATGATTTCAGCTCCCTGCCTCCTCTGCTCTTTGCCACCTGCAAGCGCTCTTGGCCACGCCCACTTCTCCGCTCTGCACTGTGAACACCTGATCATGCATGCAGAACAGCTGATCAGCTGCAGCAGGAAGTTTATCCTGCAGTATGGGCTGCACAAATGTGCAGCTGGTTCTAAATATTTTAAAATAATTTATTTTGAATAAAAAATCCATGCAGATCGTGCGGCTCATCCATCAATCAGCCAATTGTGTGTCATGTCCAATCTCATTTTGAAAAACCGCAATAGAGCGAGTCCACGATAAATGAACCATGAAGTAGCGAGGGATTACTGTACCTTTACTATTGAGGAGCCTTTAACGGAGCAGGCCATGAACAGCAACAAAATACAGATTTTGAACTGATAAACTACTAAATACAAGAAGTGATAATGTATTGCTTTATACATCCATTCTGAACTGTAAACTGTGTCCCACAGGACAAGTGCTGAAGAAAAGATTGATAAACTAAAACTCAAACGCATCTCTTTTGTTCAAATTCCAAAACACTGGCTGTTTGTTTCTATTAATTGAATGAAATTACATTTTGCAATTTGACAAAAAAAAAAAAAAAGTTAACCAACCACATCTTGTGCTAGTATTCTGTTCATACATGGGTGGCATCTTATTAAATGCCTGCACACAAATTGTGACCCTTTCGGCTTTCCATTTTTCCTCCGCTACTAAGGATTACTGGGAACACAAAACTTTTCCACACTGCACATTTGAAACAAACAGGCAGGCCTTTAAGCTCCTGGTATGATCTGAACTAACTGTTCATGCTCAACTTTAGTGGCTGTTAGCAAAAAGCAATTAAAAACACATGTGCCCTTCTTGAGAACAGAGTGGTGTTCAAGATGAACCTAATCTTGGTCTGATTGCACGCACTGAACCATACCACGACAGTTTGGTGCACTCTAAGCGCAACTGTAAACTTGTGACACAAAATAAAAGCAAAAAAAGACGGTGAGGAGTCACCCAGGGGGAGGACTATGAAGTATTTTTCTGTGTGTATATCTAAAAATAAAAGGCTGTCTGTCGAGTTAAAAGACCTAAACAGAGTGAACTGTATTTAACGAGTGTTGCGCATATTACTGCCAATTCTCTAGGCTGGTGTCATTAGCAGGGACAGTGTGTTGTAACTGCACGCCCCAAGAAGGGATTGAGAAAGACTTCACATACACCGACTGACCGAGAGTCATTTTTTGATTAGATTTTTAATTAAATATCTTCCCAAGGAATTGAAAGAGAGAGAGAGAGATAAAGTACTTTTTTATCATTAAATTTCTAATTCCAATTTATTTGGAGACAGGCCATTTCACTAATTGTCTCTTTTCTTAACTATGTGTATCTTTCAGCAGCAGCTCATTGTGCTTCTCTTTTCTCTTCCTTTCTTTTTGACTATATGGTTTCTCACCATATTGGACATCACTACTATGCAACAGCTTTCCACCTCTTCTTTTTATTCTTCTCCCCTTATGGGCTTCTCCCTCGTCCTTTTCCTGCAGCCTAACTTTCCCTGTAGACATTTTGCCTTCTGGTTTTGTCAATCACCACTTCCCTTCCTCCCTGGAGCTTCATCCATCTTTCTCTCACAACATTTTTCTTCCACCTTTCATATTCTTTTTAAATCATCCATTGCCCATTTTTCTCTTTCCCTACCAAATCCCGTCTCTCTCTATTCTTCACACCTGCTCTGCATGAGAGGGGACGGGGCGGCCTGTCTCAGGGCAGCTCTGGTGGGAGTACATGTGTGCTCAGGGGTGTAATCCTCTTTGACAGGGACAGGGTTGAGAAACAGATGAGGTAAAGTCACACAGCCTGAAAAGCCTGAGTCACTGTCCCCTGCCATCCTCTCCTTTATAAAAAGCTTTTATCTACAATTTCTGATTATTTGATTTTAGTTCCAGGAAAAGTCCATGTCAATAGTTTGCATGTGCATAATCAGTTTACTGGAAATAAGTTGGCTGAAAATCATAAAAATATGCTTTTTAAAGCCCAAGTATGGTCCACAGATGGAGATACCTCAAGAAAAAGGCAAAAACTCACATGCACATAAAAAAAGCATCAGCAGTTGGTTCAAGTGACAGGTTTTGTGCAGAGAACAGTTTTAGCCCCTTTCCCATCCTCTTATTATATCAGCTCTTTTTACCTCCTCAGTAAAAGCTTCGGGTGGTTCTTGCTCTCCAGGTTTTTGTCGATGAGGTCAGACAGGAGCTGTTTGAGGACGCCTGTGGCGTACTCCATCTCTCCCTGCAGCGCTGTCATGATGAGGGAGGCCACGTTACCCCGGTCTCGCATGGAGAAGGAGCGCTGGGCTTCCAGTGTGCGAATGAAGGTCAACAAGAAATGCTTTTTGGTCAGAAGCTGGCCGAACAGCGTCAGGGACTTCTCCACATTAGCAGGGACCTGGAGGAATAGGTGACAGAGAGGACGAGGGAGAGAGAAGGAATGAAGAGATGGTAGGAAAGTTCAATAAATAAAAAAGTAGCAATTTGTTAAACATGATAAAACGATAGGAAGCAAGAAAATGAAGGTGGTGCAAATAAAGCAAGTTTTAAGGTGATGATGAAAAGGATGATGTGGAAAAAGAAGGACAAAGAAAAACAGAAAAGGAGAAGGGATAACAGATGAGGAAAAAAGTGGGTCAAAAAAAGCTTGTAAGTTACAGTTGTGAAATAATAAATGTGTGTAAAATTGGGGCACAGCAGACAAAAAGGGCTGAAAAAAAGAACCACATGTTCTCAAACAGATCTGCAATTTGTTATAAGAAAAAATGTGTCAGTTCAGTCTTCTCATAAGTCTTTGAAACAAGCTTTGCACACTTTCCTTCCAACCCACTGCTATGTTGTTATGCATTCTCTACAATTGTCCCTCCTGTCCCCCTTTTCTCTGCTCTCTCAGAGCAACAAGCAGGCCTCCCCCTTAAGAGAGCGAGAAACGCAGATTTGAGGAGAGAATTTGAGCTTTGCGCTGTAATAAGAAATTGATCCGCCTGCTGGTGCACCACCGTGGCCTGTGATTGCCTGGGCCATACAAATGAAAATCCAATGTTGCACTGCAACATCCCTTTGGAATACAGTTGATGGCACAAGCAGACAGAAAATGTCTTTAAAACCTGTTCCTGCAGCAGCAACTCTAACAGCACAGCAGCTGAGCACAACCGTGCATTTTACATGTGATGCATATGCAACACTCCAGTGTTGCAACACTCCAGTGTTGTGGTTTCCAAACTGAGGTGGCTGCCCCTTTAATGGGGACACATGTGTTCGGCAAAAAGGTTCTAAATATTGTTTGAAAGAGTAAAAAATGACACAATTAATGGATTACTAAATGTCTGGGGAAAAATTAAGTGCGTCAACAGCAGCTGGTGCAGATAAAGGTGCCCATGAGTGATTACTTTACATCGCAATTTATGTTTTTTATTGATGTTGATCTTTTTAAAGGAATCACAAGCCTCAAGGACAAAAACAAAAAAAATGTTTTAACAATGAGTTCAACTGGCTTTACGCTGGTTTATTGTCATATTCTAATTGTCTCTCAGGCCAAAGAAAATGTGTTCAACACAATGGTACTTCTTCCAGTTATTTAACAGTCAATAATGGTGTTCCACAAGGCTCAGTCTTAGGACCTACTCTCTTTACAATCTAGATAAGTAATGTACAGTAGGTCAGAACATTCTTGACAAATCCTTGCATTTCTATGCTGATGACACTGTTGTTTATTGTCATGCTAAAACAGTTGCTAAGGTTTTTCAGCTTCTACAGTCTGAATTTGACATCATTCAGTCAGATTTGTTCCATCTCAAACTGGTGCTAAATGCTGATAAAACCAAAGGGATGTTGTTTTCAAACAGAAAGTTAGTATCAGCAGTCCTTCCTTCTATCTTATCTACGAATGGAAGGGATTTTAAACAACTGTTTAGTTCAATGCAAAAATCAACGTAGACATGTTCCTGTTTTTAGTATTTTACCTTGTTTCATAATGTGGCTCAATTTTATTTTGTTTTATATCACAACTTCTATTTTTGTTTTTGTTTATTGTTGTGTGTACCTCATCTGTGGTTTGTCTAAAACATGTCTCTTTTGAAATTGAATCCTCAAGACTCAATGAGACGAACCTGTATAAATAAAGGTTGAATTAATATTTCCAGGTGACAACATGCAGAGTTTTGGATTGTAAAAGGACAGTTTGGCAGGTTAATATCATATTTAGCAGCCATCAGCAGCATTGCAAAATGTGACGCATGCTGTCACAAACATTCTACCTGATACTGGACGTACTGTAGGTCTGCAAGTTGAAAATGAGAGATAGTTTTTGCAACTTTATGCAAACTATGGTGGAAAGGGTTTGCAGACTATTTTATTAAAGGCACACATGCATGGCACACACCTAGACAAACAGTTTGGAGTTATGTTATAAACAAAATGTTCTCTCATAAAAAAAAAAAAACAGCATTAGAGAAGAAAAGGCTTTACTGAATGTGTGAATATTTCATTGTAAAGTTCTGCAAACAGGCTCAGTCCTGTGGAGTCAATAATATAACCAGACTTTTATAGATTGGAATCAATTTACATTTTTTTTTATACACTTACTGTTATCTTGTTTTATTTTATTAAAAGCTTTTGCTGCTATAAGAAAAGAAGCATGCATTTCTATTTATGTGCTTTATCTCATTTGTATGCGCTCTTTATTTCAGCTCTGAGTGAGCTGTGGAGTTTTGCTGGTGTGATTGACTGCTGCATTACTGTATGTGTTTCACAGCGGTGCTCCACACACACTGAGCACAGCTGAGCGAAAACAAATGAAACAAACAATCATTTCAACTCAATCACGAGTTGACGGTGGCTTGTAAGGTTAACATGAAGTGCGTGCAATGGAAAACAGCCAACAACTGTTAGTATCCAAGGTGGTGTGCTGCTGATTTCCTCCTCCACTGCTTGTGTTTTGTGCGTGTGCATACGTGCAGAGCGCTTTTTACTGACCCGTACCTCCATCTCCTTGAGAACAGGGTGGTCCTCAATTCCCGGGAAGAGGACCCTCATGGCGTACGTGCGATAGTCCAGGAAGGGGATTCCTGCTCCGTCCAGTTCCTGTGTGAGTTCGTGGATATCCGTCTGCAGTTCTGCAAAGGCTGCACACAGATCAAAGAAAGACTTAAAC
The DNA here is from genome assembly GCA_038048925.1 of Garcialebias charrua. NCBI lineage: Eukaryota > Metazoa > Chordata > Actinopteri > Cyprinodontiformes > Rivulidae > Garcialebias > Garcialebias charrua. Next base: position 30,440 of record JBBPBX010022060.1, read on the forward strand.
CTTAAATCCAGACTTGGATTTAAGAGAAAAGGTAAAATGTAACCGCTTACTTTATTTTGACAGTACCGTACCTTTAACAGTATGTGAGGCATTAAGCATATACACACTTTTGAAAGCATAAAAGAGTTCATAAAAGAGTTGTTTTGTTTTTGTATTTTGCACTGGTATTTATAGGGAATGCATACTAAATCATCATGGCGTCTCTTCATGTAGCAAAACAAACATTTTCAGAGAATTTAAGTTTGCGATTAGTACCGGTAGTGTAAAAACAGACATCTCTGAAACCTTTTCAAGACCATAAGTGAAAGAAAAACTGAAGGAAAGAAATAGTGCAGAGGAGAATGGTCTAAGAGGATGGAGGGGACGTTACATGCTTCCACCTCCCATACTCCAACACACACACTCTCTCTCTCTCTGCCTGCTTTGCCCCCCAGCTGAACACACAGCCCGGATGATTTATGTGAAAGTATGTGTCAGTGTTTGTACACATTTTCAAACCCCACAGTTTGTGTGTGTGTCCTGTCCCATGCTGCAAACTCCAGTGGTTTCACAACTCCCTCTGACTTGGTACAACCAGTTCCCTTCACAAATATTTAAAAAAAATCACAAAATTAACACTTAAAAAAATTAAACTGCCTTAAATGTTCTTTTTATAATTAGGAAACTCCTTGAGGAGAAAATAGAATCTATAAAAATAATTGTGTTTATAGAATCGTCTAAAATATGACAACCCAAACAAATATTAAGACAAAGCCCATACTAACAGATGGCTGAAGTCATTCTGTCCATCTTACAAATCTCTTCCTGTTGTTTGTCTGCTCTTTGTTAAATCTCTCCATCTTATTGGCATTTGCCTTTTTAGCACATTTTTGTCCTTCATGTCTCAGTTTTTCTCCTTCCTATCATTTGTCTTGATTGTTTTCTGTAAATTGTATTTGTGTCAATGCTTTTGCCTGTCTGCAACATTCAGCTCCAGGCAATTGGTAAATGGACTGTACTTATATAGCGCCCTCAAAAGTGCTTTATAACATAATCTGTGCTCCCAACCACTCTACTACATCTCTGCAAAGCTAATCTGAATCATTCGATAGACAATCGGTGCTTTACATCACATTCATACACTGCTGGGACACACTGAAGCAAATGAGGGCTTCAGTGTCATTCCCAGTGACACTTTGACATGTGATTGCATATTGGTGGAATCGAACCTCCGACTCTCTTGCAGGAAGTACTGCTCTAACCTGATCCACAGCTGGCCTGCCATTATAGTTATTTAAGTTATATATTTATTATTTAGCTCACACAATATTTTTCTTATTTTCCATCTAAGTTAGCTTCCATCTGTCCTCCTTCGCAACAAAATATTTGCAAAGAATTACCTTCCTCTATTTCAATTAATCCTCCATTTTCATTTTAAATTAGTTCGCTAATTCTTCTTCGTTTTTCTAATTTTTCATAATCCCATCAATCTCCTCCTAAATTATTTGTCTTATCTTACTTTCTCCAACCCCCTCTCTCCATATCCATCTTGTTGTCATTTTTCAGGCAGTGGTGACAGCCGGCGAGAGACAAGGTCGGGACACGTGGACTTACTGCCGCACACAACAGCCAATCATGTTCTGACCTGCGGCGTGACTTTATGTGTGTGACTGCAGGTGGGTGTGAGACAGGAAATGAATACAAGTTAGTGGGAGTGGTGTGGAGTTCAGAGAAGGGTCTGATCCCTTTATATGAGGTTGTTTGACTTTATGTTAAACAGTATTAAAATCTCAGTAGAAAAAAATTTTTGTCCAGATTTATCCATCCTTCTTACGATTTCAGCTGATAAAAATAACAACAAAAGATAAAAAGAAGTGCAGCAGATGTTCCTGTTTTTAAATATAAACTTTATCCTTGCATACCCCTCAATGCAACTTCACATTAGACCTATGCTGGTGAAGATTCTTATTATTATCGTATTATTATTATTCTTATTCTTCAAATAAAGTCCAGTTGTTCTGTATTGAACGCCTTTTTTGATTTCACATTAGACCGTTTGGACAGAAGTTTAGATGTGATGGATCATCTGTAGCCTTGAGCGCCGTCAGTTCAAAAACACACTCTGTGCTTAAAGCAGACTTTGTGCTGCAAAAGGCTGCATTGCATCTTATTTCGTCCATATAGAATTGCCCTCTGAGTGTTACAAATAGATTTAGGTGTTATATTAATTCTGTACTGATGCGTTTCAGGTAAGGCATGGAGTAAAACGTTACTGAATTTTATTTTCATCTAGTGTAAACAGGTGTCATAAACAACAACCAAAAAAATTAAAACAATACACCAGATGTACTAGGAACAAATTGACTAGAACAGCTGGAATAAATCCACACAACTTTAATGAAATGCTCTGTTGCTGGAAGTCGTTCTGTCGTTCTGATCCAATAAACATATTTTCTTACATAAAGCTTTAGCACGGAGCAGATTTTAAGTTAAACTATTGGCTGCTACCAAAACTCTCGAAAACAATGCAACAAATGAAGAGATCTCCCTTTCCCGTGTATTGTGATGATCGTGTCATCAGTATTCTCCTTCTCCATCATCCCATCTGCTTTGCTCCGTCTTCTGCCAGTAAACCAGTAAGAGCATCAGCAGACTCTCCCAGGATCCCTGCTGTCTGTTGCCAAATGAATATATGCTAATGTACTGGTGTGGAAGTTTCACTCCATCTCTCAGAGGGCTTCAGACGATGCCAAACCACTCCTCCTTTACAATCCCTCTATTTCCCACTCCTGTGTCCCGTCACTCTCTAAGCTCCGTCTCCACTGCACCCCCTCACTCTCAGTGTGGATGGTAGAGAGGGCAGCCAGGCTGCTCTCTCATGGGGTGAAGAGCCAACATCTGGTGACTGGCTCAGATCAAAGTGCTCCTCTGGAAACACACCAACATCCACACATGCACACTCACAGTGGCAACCCAACGGTGGGGAGAGACCACTGGCATGAACCAGGAGAAAGAAACTGATCGGACTATTCAGAGAGAGTTGTGCAGCTATGGAGGGAAGATGCTGTGAGGGATAAAAGTTCAGGTAACACCTTATGAGAATGGCTTTTGTAGGTTTAAGAGTGGCTTTGCTGAGAATTACACCACCTCAACACAACTCACCTTCCTTGCACTCCAGGGCGACCCTGGACTCCAGATTGTCCATCTGCAGTTGCAGCCGTTTGAGGGTGCGGTCAGCATCCCGCGACTTCCTTTTATAAGCGATCAACACCATAATGATGACTAGAAGAAGCAGGCCACCACCACCTCCAATACCAATGATGGCAGGCAGGCTGAGCAGGCTGTCAGAGTAGATCTGCAGAGTCCCGGGGGAATATTCAAAGCCCCCAACACGGACCTTGTAAAGAAAACACATGGAGGATTGTTACTCTCTTGTTTATTCTGCAGATAAATGAAAACCTGGACATGCATATACTTAAAACAGAGCGGTTTGCAGCAGCATTAGAAACCAGTTCGCTCTGCATCAAGTAGGGAAAACAGCTGCTGGAATTAGTGGAGCTGTCTTTTAAACAGATCAATCTTGAAAGTGAACTATTCACAGGATACTGGTGGCTGAAAGTATGACAAATCTGAAATACTGATGAAAAACACCAAGTACTTTAAAGTGTAATTTGACAAAAAAATAAAAATAAACACGTAGCTTTGCCAGGTTGAACAAACAGTGACCAATACCTCCCTCACATATCGAAACAAATTGGTTTTAAAGCAGATGAACACAAAAATAAAACCTTGAAATACATATTCCCCCAATAGTGTCTTCTACTCACTTTCACACTGGCTTATGTCTATGAAATACCAAAAGGAGGAAGGTAAAAATAGACGCATATCTCTTATGCCCACAAGCCATTTCTTGGTCTCTATTGAATACCAATACTGTTCAAATGCCAGGAAGGATGCCAGCCAAGCCAGGCTGATCAAAAGCTTCTAAAACACAAATACAGTCACAAGGACTGCCAATAGTATAAGAACAAGGAAGAGTGTGTGTTCATGCGCTTGCAGGTGTATGAATAGGGTAACAATCTAGAGTAATTGAAGACATTTGGGTCGGACAGAGGGGGAAGAGTAATTGAGATGAATGAATGAATAAGAAGGAAGTAGTTATGAATAAAAGCAAACAGCAGGCAGAGCAAGGACTGTAGGGTAAAACAGCTGGAAATGCAAATGCTCCTTTGCTTGAACTAAACCACTAACTAGTGAGATTTTCAAATATTGGCAACTAAACAAATGTAACTTAGAATGATGGTTCTGATTTATAAGTAACCAGGAACTCTCAATAGTCATCGTGTGTGTGCAAAATCAGGTTAAAATATGAAAGAAAGCCATGTTATGGGAAGACATGGAGCATTAACGTGTTCTTTACCGTGACTTTGTGTTCTCCAGTCAGGTTAGGCCATTCACACAGCAGCTGGCTCTCTGACAGGGTGAGAGCGCAGGGTGTCTCACCAATCAGAACCGTGTAGTTCAGCTTGGCGTTTCCTGGAGCTGCAGGAATTAGGTTACGACCCTGGAAGCAGACACAGAGAAAGCTCTAACATACAATCAGGCCCACAGATAAAAACATAACAATCACAATAAAAACAGCAAAGTGATTAATTTGAATCTGTGCCATGGATAGATGTCAGGAAGACTCTCCTGAATGGAAGGTGTATGTTGACAATTCATTCACTCCTCTACATCAGTTTGCAAGGCAATATAAAGTGCTAGGCATGGGATCGATCCGATCCGGTATAAGTATCGGCCTCCGATACAGCATAATTTACGTATCGGATTTTCCGATCCAACCTGCCGATATTTCCGATCCATGATGCACGTTGGCTTCAAACTATGGAATGGATTTCCTGAACGGAGGCGGGTCTTATGAACCCAGAGTAATAAGACCCGCCTCACGTCACATTCAGGAAATCCAGTTCATAGTTTGCAGCAAGCTACAACGTGAGGACTGAGTGAGTAGCATCTTAGCTAACAGCTAGCCAACTTTTCATCGTAACATGTCCGCTGTGTGGAAGTATTTTACACTAAACACCACAAGACAGCAACGTGCAATGTCGGCAGAGCCATAGCACCACACTAAACCGTGGTCAAGTTAGTTTTACGTTGGACATTCGAGCTCCGGAGCTTCAGCGGGACGCCACTCTTGCTGAACTGAAACACAGGCATCCCGACCTGGCCAGCCGCGTCCAGTCCGACCTGCTCGGTCTCCCCGTCTTCGAGGAGGGACAGGCTGAGAGCGGATGACCGAAATAAGAGCACCCGCCCCGGATAAAACAAGAAAAACACACTGCTGAAGCCACGGAGCTGAAATCTTCATCGAGAAGTTGCTAAACTTCATCATAATTAATGATGACGCAAATGACGCAATTTCGGTCCTGTGTATGTCCTGCACTGTACATATTGCAGATCTGACAATAAAGTTGACTTTGACTTTGACTTTTGACTTTGATCAACAGCTATCAGCTGTAGAAGATGAAGGATTTCGCAGCTTGATACTTGCAGCCAAGATATAGTTTACCCTCCAGGAGATATTTGTCAGTACAACTGTAGACAATTATAAAAAAGCATATGAATTAAAAATTATAAGAAAACTGTATTAAAAACAAAAACGAAACAAAAACGGCTACATTATAAAGCAATGTAAAGTACTAAAAACAGGAACATGTCTGTGTTGGTTTATGCCATGAACTTAGCAGATGTAAACCTATTTAATATTTTATTTATTTCATTTATTAATTTAAAAGAGACAAAATAAAACAAATTCATCAAAAAGAAAACATTGAATGAAAAGAGTGCAGAAAGAAGAAACACATTCTTATATCACCCCCTTATTTAAAAAAACAATATATAAAATAACTAAACAAACAATCACTTAAAGCTAGAGTCTGTAGTTTTTCTAAAAATATATTTTAAACATATTTCTTCACTCTGACTATCTCCTGACAGATTGATATTAGACAAAGTAATCTCTGAAAAAAACTATAGTCCCCTTGCTTCTCCAGGTGTTACTAAAAGCATTTCTAAAAACCCACAGTGACCCGCCGTTAACCAGCCAATAAAAACAGAGTTTTTAACCAGCCAATAAAAACAGAGCTTCTACCACACCCCTAACCCACGCCCCCGCCTGTCCCAGCCCCAGCGGCCGCGCACGTTCTCGTTCAAAGGATTGCAAAGCAGGACTGTTTTGTATGTGACACAAATGTATTAAATTCCCCTTCTTCATCCCTGATCTGGACTTTTCTTTTGTTTTTTGCCAAAAGTCAAGTGATCGCTTCCTCCTCCACTGACTCCATGACTGAAATGATGAGGAAATGAATGAATTTGTCACGAGCAAATTAAACTCGGGTTCAACGTGGCTGCGCGAGGCTCTGCAGATTTCCTGGTGTTCTGGTGTGCTGGACCAGCGCTCCATGTTTTTATTTTATTTTTTAGAACGTTTTATTAACATATAAACACAGAAATTGCTGCGGCTGCGACAGGACCACAGAAATTTGCAGCGGCTGCGACAGGCCATGCAGTGGAGGCGGAGCTATGGGGGCTGAGCTGAACTTCAGCCAAGAACAAGGGGGAGCAGAGCCATATATGACTCTGAGGGGGAGGGACCAGAAACGTGTCTCTGTTCAAAATTTTTCTAAGTTCCAGCGTGTTCAAAAAACTTCAGACTGCAGCTTTAAATTAGTCACTTTAATATCCAGTTTAAAACTAGAAATAAAATAAAACACGTTTGTGTTAGCAGAATTTAATTTTAACTTTGAAACGTATCCAACATTAATAAAACTTACCTCAAGTTGCCTTTTTGGACATGCATGCATATGTGTGTACACATTGTACTGGAGAGGAGATTATTACAACCTCAAATAAAATCAATGATGATGATGATATCGGAACTGGATCGGTATCGGCCGTTATTTAAGTATCTGGACCGGATCGGAAGTAAGAATGTGGATCGGTGCATCCCTAGTAACTACATCACCATTGCTTCTAATTCACACTGCTGGAAAATACTTTTGATGGAAACTAAACTACTGTATCAGGTAAACAATGCACAAACAAAAACCTTGATCATTATTTTAACAAGGCTTAACTTTGCTTTTCTTTAATAAAACATGATGGTGTCCTATTGATTCAGCATCAATACAAGGCTCCGTTGTACAAAATCCATGTCACATTCTCTTTTTGCCACCTTTCTCTGGTTCCTAAAACACTTA
>JBBPBX010022061.1:10708-35632 GCA_038048925.1 Garcialebias charrua
ATATATATATAATTACAGTATCTGAATATGTATACATAATGTGTGTGTGAATAAATTGCATCTTTGGTTGTGTCTTGCTAAACATGTCATACATTAAAGTATTGTATTCCACCAAAATTATTTAAATATGCTAACCTATACGTTCCTATACATGCAGTTTTATTTGCTGTATGCCTAAAATTTAAATATGTGACAACAGGATTACTATTCAGCGTGTTATGATTGATTAAATGCGCAGATACTTTATTGTGCCTGCCAAATATATAAGGCTGAGTGGAGCGGTGGCCACCCCCAAGATGGCCGCCTGAAATCTCGTCGGCTCCAATAGGCGAGAGCAGTCCATGGGGTATCTAGTGTTCTATATATGATATCTATGATTCCAGCAGTCAAGGTTCTACTCGCTTCAGCTACAACTTCGCCATTACCATCCATCCATCCATCTTCTTCCGCTTATCCGGGGTCGGGTCGCGGGGGTAGCAACCTAAGTAGGGAGGCCCAGACTTCCCTCTCCCCAGCCACTTGGAGCAGCTCCTCCGGGGGAATCCCAAGGCGTTCCCAGGCCAGCCGAGAAACATAGTCCCTCCAGCGTGTCCTGGGTCTTCCTCTGGGTCTCCTCCCGGTGGGACATGCCCGGAACACCTCACCAGGGAGGCGTCCAGGAGGCATCCTAACCAGATGCCCGAGCCACCTCAACTGGCTCCTCTCGATGTGGAGAAGCAGCGGCTCTACTCCGAGTCCCTCCCGGATGACTGAGCTTCTCACCCTATCTCTAAGGGAGAGTCCAGACACCCTGCGGAGAAAACTCATTTCAGCCGCTTGTATCCGAGATCTTGTTCTTTCGGTCACAACCCAAAGCTCATGACCATAGATGAGGGTGGGAACGTAGATCGATCGGTAAATTGAGAGCTTTGCCTTTTGACTCAGCTCTCTCTTCACCACGACAGACCGGTACAGCGCCCGCTTCACTGCGGACGCTGCACCTATCCGCCTATCGATCTCACGCTCCAGTTTTCCCTCATTCGTGAACAAGATCCCGAGATAAACTCCTCCACTTGGGGCAGGACCTCCTCCCCGACCCGGAGAGGAGCAGTGTGTGGTTTTCGCCATTACCAATACTCGTTAAATTAACGAAATGTTGACGTAAATGTTTTTTGTGTGCTTTTTATCCACCTTATGGGGGCTCTACAGTATAAATGATTATGGGCACAACTTCCGGTCAGACACCAGAAGTAGCAGTAAGCATTGGTCAACCGTGGTAGTGGAGCAGGAACTGTGGTTTGTTTGAAAGTACAGTACCGGTAATTTGTATTCAGTTTAGCAGATAAAACACTGTTTTTGTTTTGTTTACATTTATTTAACATCCACAAAGTTTATATCAATCAATCAATCAACTTTATTTGTATAGCACATTTAAAAAACCATAAGGTCAACCAAAGTGCTGTACAATAACATGAAAGACAATTAAAACGATAAAAAACATACAAAAAATAAAAATACATGTACCAGTCTTTCTACAGGTGTGTTAAAATGCCATAAGAATTAGATCATGCGTTAAAAGGCCAAGGCATAAAAGTGTGTTTTTAAAAGGGATTTAAAAACAGGAAGAGAGGAGGCCTGTCTGACACTCAATGGTAAGTTGTTCCACAGCCTGGGAGCAACGACAGAAAATGCTGTGTCACCTCTGAACTTCAGCCTAGTTTTGGGGACTGTCAGCAGCAACTGATCAGCTGTAGGGATCGAGGAGGGCAGTAAGGTTGAAGCAGCTCAGACAAATATGGTGGGGCAAGGTTGTTACTACAATAATATGTATGTATGTAGGGCACGGCGTTATAGTGTTAGTCTTCAGGAGGACTTAAGGCTTTGGCTGGACTCAATGTCTGCTTTAAGGTAAATAAGATTGTGCCCCACCTCTTTTAACAAAACGCGAGCAACCTTTTACTGTTTAGACACTTAAAGGCCTCAGTGCTTTTCAGGTTGTTCATTGCTTAACTATCGAAAGAACTGAGTCAGTGAAGTAGCTAAATATGCTAGTACAGTACTGTAGATGTAATCTGTAGCCACTTCTTCAGCTCGTTCTCCATCGCTCGTCTGCAGTTGGCAGCAGTACGATTACAGGTCCTTCTAAAAAAAATAGCATATTGTGATAAAGGTTATTATTTTCCATAATGTAATGATAAAAATGAAACTTTCATATATTTTAGATTCATTGCACACCAACTGAAATATTTCAGGTCTTTTATTGTTTTAATACTGATGATTTTGGCATACAGCTCATGAAAACCCAAAATTCCTGTCTCAAAAAATTAGCATATTTCATCCGACCAATAAAAGAAAAGTGTTTTTAATACAAAAAAAGTCAACCTTCAAATAATTATGTTCAGTTATGCACTCAATACTTGGTCGGGAATCCTTTTGCAGAAATGACTGCTTCAATGCGGCGTGGCATGGAGGCAATGCTGAGGTGTTATGGAGGCCCAGGATGCATCGATAGCGGCCAAGCTCATCCAGAGTGTTGGGTCTTGCGTCTCTCAACTTTCTCTTCACATTATCCCACAGATTCTCTATGGGGTTCAGGTCAGGAGAGTTGGCAGGCCAATTGAGGACAGTAATACCATGGTCAGTAAACCATTTACATGGGCGTAGCCAGGATTTTATGAGGGACAGTTCGTTTGAAGGAAAAGTGAACTTGGAAAGAGCAACATGCCTCGGTGGTTAACTGGAAGTGTGTCGGGTTGCCACTCCAAACTTTATCTCGACTCGGGTTCGATCCTCACTTGGTTGAACTTATTTTACGTTTGTCTTTTATTGAAAAAAAAAAAGGAGTTTGTGTCAACCACAGGCATATTAAGTCTATGGTGTTAACCGGTTCGACATTAGCAGCGTCTCCATACCTTCTCTTTCCACCTCAACACATAACTTGTGTTGTGCGGGAGTTGTAGGCGGGACTTCATAGGCAAAGTGGGCGGTTTGTTCGAGCCCCCCCTGGCTACGCGCATGATTTACCAGTGGTTTTGGCACTGTGAGCAGGTGCCAGGTCGTGCTGAAAAATGAAATCATCTCCATAAAGCTTTTCAGCAGATGGAAGCATGATGTGCTCCAAAATCTCCTGATAGCTGCATTGACCCTGCCCTTGATAAAACACAGTGGACCAACACCAGCAGCTGACATGGCACCCCAGACCATCACTGACTGTGGGTACTTGACACTGGACTTCTGGCATTTCCTTCTCCCCAGTCTTCCTCCAGACTCTGGCACCTTGATTTCCGAATGACATGCAAACTTTGCTTTCATCTGAAAAAAGTACTTAATGGACCACTGAGCAACAGTCCAGTGCTGCTTCTCTGTAGCCCAGGTCAGGCGCTGGGAGTTTTTAAAAGCCTCAGGAATCTTTCTGGTGTTTAGAGTTAATTCGTTGATTCAGATGATTAGGTTAATAGCTCGTTTAGAGAACCTTTTCATGATATGCTAATATTTTGAGATAGGAATTATGGGTTTTCATGAGCTATATGCCAAAATCATCAGTATTAAAACAATAAAAGACCTGAAATATTTCAGTTGGTGTGCAATGAATCTAAAATATATGAAAGTTTCATTTTTATCATTACATTATGGAAAATAATGACCTTTATCACAGTATCACTCAGCCCTCTGTGAACAGCAAACAACCTTCAGGGTGCTAACGATCCATCGTCAGGCTGATGGTCCTCCTTGATCATGTGAGCAGCTGGTTTCGGCTGTCATCAGCCAACTGGTTGATCCACTGTGAGAGGGTGCTATTTATAAGACTGAGCTGAATACAGCTTCACAGACTGAGGAAGTCTTTCAGACGAAAGACGAAACGTTTCTAGTTTTTTTTTCTTTGTTTTGTTTTGTTTTTTGAATGTCCAGAGGACCAAACTTAGCTTTTTTAGATTTTTCTACCTGGATTATTGAGCATGCATCAGCGTACCTTTATCACAATAGGCTAATTTTTTAGAAGGACCTGTATATTGTCCTGTCTGAGCTCTGACAGGTAGTGTTCCCATATGTTTAAATTAAATCCACAATGCTTGGATAAACTACATTAGCTCATATTGTTTGTTAAAGACCGTGTAAAGTGAAATTAGATTTGTGTTTTTAGTTTGTCACATGGCATAAATATGTGTTATTAATCACCCATATAAATCTGACTGATTAAAAACATTGTTTTCCTTATAAAATTAAGTGTCAAAAATCATGAAAAAACATGATTTTCCCTTAGTCTGGAACTGTGGGGGCGTGTCAGCACGTGGGCGTGGTTTCAGCGCAGTTCTGCAGCTCAGAGAGCAAGTAGGAGGACTCTCTCGCTCAGAGCTGAACTGTGTGGAGGAGGAAGACAGGTTCATCAGTAAACCTGCTCTGTTTGCTCCTTTTTCCAAGAGTTACGCTGTTTTTAGTGCACAAACAACTCTGGTTTTATTTTTAAAGTTGAGGACGCAACTATAATTCATAACTCCGCTGTTATGTGTTTAGAAGATGAGCGGACTCGCGCGGCTGCACCGGTCCGACCCGACACATCGCATGCGGGGGCTGTGTTGGTGATTAAGATAAAGAGTAATCACGTTGATAACTAAGTATGCAATGGACCTGTCGCATTTTCTTAGCAAAAAAGGAGCTTGTGAACTTGTAGGGCACAGGCTTAGCAATAAAAAAAAGAAAGAAAGAAAAGAAACAGGAAAGGCGGCGGCGGTGTCCGGAGGCTGAGGAGGGAGACGGTCAGTAGCAGGTGCCCTGACCATTAAAACATCCTGGGAAGATGCAGGAACGAGGCATAATTGATTAGCTAGCTAACAATGAACAAAATATCTATGCTATTGCTATCTGATGCTATCTGCGAGTCGCGAGTGAACGGCTCCACCCATGCGAAGAACAATTTATATCACTAGAGCAGCAGGGGGTAGGGCTATACTAATGAGGACCGCGTGACGAAACGCGGTCCCGTTTAAAACACGCCTAAAAAATCCTGAAACACACATGTCTTTATACACAGTTTCATGTATAACTTCAAAATTAATTGAGCTACAATTTTGAGACTTTTTACTCATTTACAACATTACAATTATCACATTTATAATGTTTATTTAAAATGTTGAAATTCACTTTACACGGTCTTTAACATTTCACTGAACACAATGCAAATAAAATGAAGAGGAATAAAACAAGAATGGGGTCAAGCATGTGTATTAAATAAATGAATGTCTGTCTGAGGGAAATATAGACGCATAGAATAACTTCAGCTTTAATAAATATAATCAAAACAGCAAGTATCATTACACCCTGTACTCATTGGTTAACTGGTCATCGTTAACTTCACGCAGACTCTCTCACTGGTACATTTTCATCTTTAAATCACTTCTTGGTCTGCTGCCCTCATACATCTGCTCACATATGATTGTACAGCCACACTTCCAGGCTGTCATATTGTTAAGTTTGCAGATGATACAGCTGTGGTGGGATGCATCACAGATAATGATGAATCCAGCTACAGACAGGAGGTGGAACACCTGGAGAGCTGGTGCAAAGAGAACAACCTTCACATGAATGTGAAGAAGACGAAGGAGATGATTGTGGACTTCAGAAGGAACAAACACACCCACACCCCACTGTACATAGGTGGATCTGCGGTGGAGGTGGTCTCCAGCTACAAGTACCTGGGTGTACACTTGAATGATAACCTCAGCTGGAGCAACAACACCACCAGCCTGATCAAGAAAGGTCATCAGAGACTCTACTTCCTCAGACGGCTGAGACGAGCTGGTCTGAGCAGCCAGTCCTCACCTCGTTCTACAGGTGTGCAGTGGAGAGCATCCTGTGCTCCAGCATCAATGTGTGGCATGGAGGCTGCACAGTTGCAGAGAGGAAAGCTCTACAGAGAGTGGTGAAGGCTGCACAGAAGTCTGTGGGAGTCAGTCTCCCCACCATCACAGACATTTACACCTCCAGATGCAGAAAAAGAGCCACCTGCATCATGAAAGACCTCACTCACCCAGCACATTCACTCTTTGCACCACTCCCCTCGGGACGGAGGTTGAGGAGCATCAAATGTAGAACCACTAGACTGAGGAACAGCTTCTACCCTGAGGCTGTCAGACTCATGAATAAATAAATAATAAGAATAAACACTGCAAAATGTCACATCATGTTGATACTGATCTGTTTCTTGTTGCTGCGTTCATCTGTGACCATCTGCTCATAATGACTCATGTTCGTGCTGCTGTTTATAATGATGTTTTTCTACTACATTAGGGCTTAGTGTATTACTAGCTGATGTCTCTCTTAGTTAATCCTAGATGTTATTATTGTTTTTCTCTTGCATTTGTTGTTGGATGTAACTGGGACCCTGTGTACATAATCTCGTTTTCATCACATGTACTACATGCGGTGCAAATGACAATAAAGACTCTCTGACTCTGACATCTCCTCATACGTCTCTGTGTGAGTGCAGCTACAGCATGCGCTCTCAGGATATAATTACTTGCAGTGTTCCCTCAGTGCGGATTGAACTAGGCAAAGGGTCTTCTACTCTGCTCCTGTTTCCTGGAATATCTTGCAAAAAGATCTGAAGCTCTCAACTTTGACCTCTCTAAGTGATTTTAAACAACTGCTAAGTTCATGACAAAAACCAACGCAGACATGTTCCAGTTTTTAGTATTTTACACTGCTTCATAATGTAGCTGCTTTTGTTTCAGTTTTGCTGTCTGTGTTTCATTTTTATTTCATTTCTTTTTCATTTTATATGCTTTTTACATGATTGTACAGTATATTGTTGTCTGTACCTCATCTGTGTTCTGTGTTTAAAACGGGTCTCTCTTGTAAATGAGTCCTCAAGGCTCAATGAGACTAACCTGTATAAATAAAGGTTGAATGGGAAAAACAGTGCTACCAGTTCATGTGGGATCTTTAATTAAAACATTGACACTGTTAAAAGAAACACGATTCAACGTGGCTGCCACAGCTGATTAACCTTAAACAAACAACAGCTATAATTTAACTAATCGATGAACAGTGAGTTTATTTCGGCTGCTCCCTTCTGCAAGGGTCGCTACAACGAGCAAACTCGCATGAAAGATTTGGCAATTGTTTTATGCTGACACAACCCGGGCTCGAACCCGCAGTCACACTACCTGAGCCTCAGCACACCTATGAACAATGAGTTAAATTATGCCCAACTCTCTGAGTTCTAAAAGATGGTACAACAAAGATTTGTTTAAAAGTTTAGCATGTAAGTCGAGCACAACCTTGGCATTGTGAAAACACAATGGAGAGTTGCACATCAGAAAACTACAAAAATGTCTGCCTCAAACATTTTGATAATTCTTTATTGAGGTGTAACTAATAAAGCTTATTAAGCTGCTGTGTGCATTTCTTGCCTTGGGATACTCAGCTTTTCCCTCATTGCTTTGGTATTTTCAGCTTAGCTTTTGTTAAATAAAAAAATGACATGTACATTTGGAATAATTCATTATCACACTGATCAAAGTTGTAAACTTTTCAAGACTTTTGAAATTCACTGAATAAAATTAAGCCAAAATGTCATGTCTTTCAGGAATTATTTCACTTAGTTGTGTGTTTTTACACTCATCCACAAATGCAGAGAACATATCTGCCCAGAGTTCATTAACCCAGAGGCTAACTTTAACCCTGGCCTTCAACTCAGCTTTTATCCTTGTATTTTGTTAGAAATGGGCAGTAAAACTAAGACTGGGAGTCTGGACCCTGACATCACTTTACACTTCATGTTCCACGTATTATTGCACCTTTCATTGTTGTCATGGTTCGTTGAAGCTTTTACTTACTATGAATTTCAAAAAACTGAAAATGAAAAACTTTCCTGCAATCAGAAATATGGTCTTACTTTTAAGTGTATATTCTTGGCTAAATTAGGATTTGTTAAATATGGAAAAGGCCCAAACAAATCAAATCCATGATCAAACAACACATATATATTTGTGCTGTAAGATGAAAAAAAGAGTCAGTGATTCGTGAGGATGAGAAATAAAATATTTTTTTACTGACAGCTGTGACTTTACTCCCACAAAAAACCTGAAATGGGTCAGTTTTTAGGTTTTCAGTCTTTTGAGAATTACGAGGCAACATATAGCCTCCTAAACTCACTCATCAGTATCAGTACAAAAACTTTTCATGAATATTTAGAGTCTCATTACAACTAATCACACACTAATTAAATTAGCTAGGTACAGAAAAATACAACAATACAAGTTTACATGATCTTTTTACTACTGTAAAATATTTACAAGAGGAATAATGAAATATTAATTTGTTTAGGAGTGATAATAATCACCAAACAGCAAACAATCCAAAATGTGTTCTGGACCACTGAACATGTTGTGGTGAGTCTGACTTCTTATGGCACAGCTAATGAACATTTACCAACACAAATCAACTATAAATCAGTCTGTTTTACAGATATTGAGCTAAAATTTGATGTAGTAGCTGAGAGTCATTTACTAAAGCAAGACAATCTCAACGTGAGACCACACATAGTTATTTTCAAGGTTTGACCTAAAGGACTACATTACTCAGCACAAGACGAGCTTAGTTTAAACTCTGACGTAAAAGTCAACAGGCGGTCTGCATTCCTTCAAACAGCGAAGTCTGTAATTTAACATTGATGGGTTTCAATTCTCTTCAAGGTTTACGAGCCGTTGCATCACTGTCATTATTTACGTAAAACAATATGAGTATATAAGAGCAAAGAGCCACAGCAGCAGCTAGATTTAGCACTTCCAGTGAATTCTGGGGCACTTCTGTCATGAATGCTAAAGATTTCTGCTGGAAGAACAGTACAATGGTTTACCGATGACTGTGTAAACATTTATAAAGTAGTGTTTGAATGACCTTTTATCAGTTTTGAACAATTGAAGTTACTGTAAGATGAAAGTTATTCTTTTTAGTTTTGGTCCCTCTGCGTACGGCCGTATGCAGAGCTATACTGGAGCCTTTAGATTAGCCATCATCAACTAGATAACATTTTATTCTATTTCTCCAAATTGAGGTCATACATAGATACAGTATACAACACGTAGGATATTAATTGTTCATTATCTTTTCATTGAACACGCTAGTAAAAATTGGGAATTGGTACTGAATCCCTTTCCTGGAATCTGGATGACACCACTCCTAAACTTGACGGTCCTCCTCGCAGGTGGTGGGCCCATGTGAACAGGCATTCTGTCTCTTCTTTCAGATCCCCAGGAGCCAAGCCTCTACCACCATGCTGTTAACCTTTCCTGCTCAGTCTTTCATCCATGGTCAAAAGACACAGGGGAGCTTCCTCCAGGGCTGAAGTCTCTGCTTCAGGGTTAACTCCCTCACTTGCCTTGCACATAAACCACACGGTGGCTGCAGGTTGATCCTCTTGTTTTTAATAATAATTCTAGCCAACAGGTGCACAAACAGACTTTCTTATAGCCGCGTTTTACTTTGCCGTTTACTTTTCTCCACACACACACACCGTCACGTCTTGCTCCTCTCAACACGTGCAGAACATGAGCACGTAGCGCCCTCTTCTGGCCGGCGGACGGCCGACACACATCTCACCCTCCCACACACACACACACACCACTCACTGAGCCATTCATCACATGCAGTGGAGGCACTTTCTGCAACACTACCCCCACTCTGGATGGCAATTAAAGGGGACCTCAGATGCATTTTTTACATTTTTATGTTATTTCTGTGTGCTATCTAGACCCTATTCCTTCAATTTAATGCACAAAATAATTCTTAGATAATCAATTATACCCTTTTTAATTCTGCCATTTTTAACTTTCGTTTTGAACGACCGGTTTCTGATAGAAGTTCTGAAGTCCACGCCCTTCAAAGATCTGTTAACGCCCTCATAACAGCCAGTATCTGTAATGTGTTGTTGTTTTAAAATTAGCTCTTTTTTTATTACTCATTTGACTTACTGTTAGTGCTAGCTTAAGATAACTTACCGAAACCCGTCTGAGCGCGCCGCAGTTTGCTGCTCCTTTTAGCATTATACCACCCGAATCCGAAGCTAATGTTAGCTTGTTCCTCTTCCGGTTTTCGCCAGCTCCGCTCGGAGACTTTGGGCGTTATCGCTGTTCCAGTCAAGACAACACAAAGTTCACCAAGTGTCTCCCGTAAATTAATCCGTAAGGGGAAGGTCCTCACTGCTGCGAGGCTGCTGCGAGGCTGCAGCAAGGCTGTACAGTTGAAGCTCCGCTCCATGGCGCCGGAAGAGGGTCCCGTCGAACCCGGTCCTTCCGCCTGTGGTCCGCTCGTTTAATTTTTGCCGGCTGCGCGTTGGCAGCGATCGCAAATACACTAAAAATTGAACTAAAACATAAAAATAACAATTATACTTTATTTATAAAGCCATTTAAAAAAACACAGCTGCAACAAAGTGCTGTACACATGAAATTAAGAACATATAAACAAAAGATGAGATGAAATCATGAAAAACAACAGTCATGTGTTTAATACAGAAGTGGGTTGAGCCTAACCAGGTGAGGGGCTGGACTCAGGTTTGAGGTGGGTTGTCCTCGCGCCTGTGACGTCACAGGCGCGATTGACTTCCATTTTATTTCAAAAACGAACCGTTTTCATCACAGTAAAATAAATCTACTTAGAGTAAATAAACCACTGGGTGCATTTTTTTGGCACAAGGACTGTTTTTTTATGAAGTAAATACCCAAAGTTTAGTAAAAAAACATTAAAAAGTGAATTTTGCATGTGTGGTCCCCTTTAAACAATAATTCCAATCCAGTCTCACAATGCATAAAACTGATACACAATCCCTATAGCTAATAAGAGATAACTGTGTCAATCATAATTACATGTAGAGGAGGTATAGCATCAAACCACATGTCCCAGTGATATAATTAGCTCATTTTAAGGTGTGTCAACTTGTGCAAAAAGTAAACTTCACATGCCATAGGGGAGGAAAGAAATTACTCAGCGGCATCTATGACGACCAGGCAGGAAACTAACTGAAATCTATCAGGTACAAAAACATACAGAAAAACACGGTCTTTAGATAAACCATTTGCTCTTCAGCCAAATTGACTTAGCAGTTTGAACAACTGAACAGTAATAAAGAAAACAGGCACTTGTGGCTTTGATGAACAGTTTTAGAGAACTTTGCAGGACACCTGAACAGCTGGAACCTTAAACTGAGTCCATTCTACTTGGAACTACCCATGTACCGTACCAGTCCGGTGCTCTGCGCCGACGCCTAGACCGTCGAACTGGTGGGCCCAAAGGAGGTGAATATCCCACCGCACCCCCACCATCCTCATGATTGACATGGGAAGGGGAGGATGGAACAAACACACCCAGATGGGAATCCGCTGCAGTTGAGGTAGGTAGCAGGGAACAACCAACGCCCCTGCTGGTTTCATCAGAGAACAAACCCTGCAGGTCCAGGTCACAGTCCGCCGAGTCGTCCTCCAAGGTTGGTGGTGGAACCTCGGTAGGTTCCCAGTGTTGACTCTGATCCAGGACCCATGTGTTGTCCAGGGGCTCCCGGCTACGGTAGTGCTTAAGCTGGTCATGGTGGACGACTTTCACCTTGGACCTTGGGTTCTTTTGTATCCGATAAACTAGGTCATCCAGTTGGCCTAGGATGAAGAATGGTCCTTCATATGAGGGAAGGAACTTTTTGACTTTGTTCTTGACATGACGTGTCCCTTTAATGAGATACCACACAGGGTCTCCGACTTTATACTGTGTGTGGCAGCAGTTCTTGTCATACTGTCTCTTTGCACGTGTGACCGAGTCCCCCAGTGCTTCTCTAGCGATTTGGTGAGCCAGCTCCAACCGTTCCCTCATCTGTTGCACATACTCTGGAGCAGTGGGTTGGTTTTCTGGATCAGGAGGCAAACCTGCGACAAGGTCCACTGGTTCACTTACTTCTCGGCCCCACATCATAAAGTTTGGAGAGAAACCGGTAGCACTATGCTTGGTTGCCCTGTATGCCATAACAGCATAAGGAATCATCAGGTCCCAATCCCAATGACAGTGTTCTGCTGTAGTAGCCAGGATCTTTTGGAGGGTGGCGTTGAAACGCTCGACCTGACCGTCCGACTGCGGCCTGAATGGTGTTGTGTGAGTCTTGTCTATCCCAAACAAACTACACATCCCTTGGAACACCTCAGACTCGAAATTGCGTCCCTGGTCACTGTGTAGCGCTTGAGGGATTCCATAGCGGCACACCCACTCACTAGCAACTATACCAGCAACAGTTACAGCTCGCTCATTTGGAATAGGAAATGCTTCAGTCCACTTTGTGAAATAGTCTTGTATCACAAGCACATAGCGGTTTCCACGTTCAGTCTCGTTCAGTGGCCCCATAATATCCAGTGCAATACGCTCCATAGGAGCTCCTACCTGGACTGTTCCCATAGGAGCTTGTGGTGTCTTCTGCGGTCGAGCCCTGGATGCACAGCTGATACAGGTTTTACACCAGAGGGCAACATCCTCCCTCATGTGGTACCAGTAGTATCGGGTCCTTAATCTGTTCAGGGTCCGCTCTACACCAAAATGTCCACCCACTGGCCCTTCGTGCATCTGCCTCAACACGTCAAGTTGTAGTTTACGTGGCAGTACAATTTGTGGGTAGAATTGGGTGTCATCGAGGCAATAGAATCGACGGACTAGAACTCCATCTCTGAAGTAGAGTCGTTTCCATTGAGTCCAGTATGTCTTAGTGGCTGGGCTGCATGGTGAGACAACAGGCCATGGGGGGCGTTTATCACTGGCCTTCATCCAGCTGCGTATGGGTGCAATGTCCACATCAGCATCCTGGGCCTGGCTCAGCTCCCCCATGGTCCAACCATGAAACAAGGAAGCTGTGTCAAGAGTCTTAGCCACGTATATTTTTTCAGTCAATTTCACAGTGCATCCATCAGTATGAGCATTCTGATGCAATTTGTCTGTATCAGTGGAAGTGTTTTGGTCTAAAGTCTCTAAATCTGATGTGAGGGTGTTTTGACTTACCCCCACTGGACAAACTAATGTGGTGAGTGGTCGGTCCTCTACCCCCACTGGACAAACTGCTGTGGTGGGTGGTCTGTCCTCTACCCCCACTGGACAAACTGCGGCAGTGGGTGGTCGGTCCTCTACCCCCACTGAACTCAGCAACAGGGAGCTGGTGTCAGAGTTCAAATCACACTGGACAGCTTGATGGTTGATAGTTTTGGGTGATGTAGAAAAATTTGGCACTTTACATGGGCAGGACTGGCGGCAGGGTCTCCTGGAGAGGCTGTCAGCATTGGTGTGCTGTCGACCCGGGCGGTGGATAATCTCAAACTCATATTCAGCCAGCTTCTCAAGCCATCGAGCTAACTGTCCTTCTGGCTCTCTCATTTTGGTCAGCCAGCGCAGACTGCTGTGGTCCGTACGCACCTTGAACGGCCGGCCGAGGAGATACTGGCGAAAATGGGATGTGAAATCCACTATGGCCAGAAGTTCACGTCTTGTTGTGCAGTAGTTTTGTTCAGGCTTTGCCAACTTGCGACTGCCATAAGCCAACACTCGTTCCACACCCTCCTGCATCTGCGACAGTACAGCACCAATGCCGGTGTCACTCGCATCAGTGTCGAGTATCATTTCACCGCAGTCCAGGGGATAGCCAAGAATGGGGGCTGAGGTGAGACGACACTTTAACTCGTCAAAAGCAGCTTGGTGTTCAGCATGCCACTGGAAACGTGCATTTTTCATGGTTAGGTTATGAAGGGGTTCAGCCAGTGGCGGCTCGTGGACTTTCCAAAAGGGGGGGCTATAACTCCAAAATAGTATATATCAGTGGCGGGCAGTGCATTTCACACCTAGGCCTTCAGTAGTGCACGGTCTGAATCAATCCAAGCCTCGATAACTATTTTATGGCTATAAACTTCTACTACAGGTACAGCTGCGACACACATAAAAAAAGCATCAAAAATAACCTGATAAAACTGCAATATTATTTAGGAATATAGCAACATTTTACTCACCAAAAATCCTGATTTGTTATTACACTGTCTTTAATATTATATTAATAATTGATAATAAATATTTAATATCCCCAGGTAATAATTTGAGGTCACAGCTTCTGTTATGATCTTGTCTGATATTAGACAGAGTTTTGTGTGAGACAATAAAAAGATGGCAAAAATGCTGAACAGGACACATTAATGTATTATAAAATTATAAAATGAATAAATTAAATTAAATTAAAATTAAAAATGTTAGTTGAACCTTTGAAATTTTGAGGTTTTTTTAAACACAAAGACAATTTACAGACATATGAAAGGGGAAAAAAAACAAGATATAAAATGAAAGGTAGCAGATGAAAAAAAATCATATTTGCTCCTTCTTAAAACAAAATAAATTCAAACAATCAATTCAAACAATAATTATCTATAAATAATATAACAAAACTCACCAGATTGTGTGGAACAAACTAGCAGTTATTTTGGGACATGCAGAAAGTTGTACCATGATGTGTCACTTGCTGAATCAGGCCATTCTTCTTAACACATGAGCTCCTACTTCGCGTTGTTTCCAGCAGCAAACACCGCGGTAAAGTTAGTTTGAAGTTGGACGGAGCAACGCAGCGCTGAAGACACGCTGACACGGAGCTTGAATATCCAACGTCCAACTTGAAACCAACTTCACTGCGGTGCAGCAAACAGTAAACAAAGTCCGTTTTCTCTCTTTCTACCTTTCAGGTCGTGTGACCGGACATTACATCCAATAACACAGCAAGTTTGGACCATTGCAAAACTGTAAAAACCTACTTAGATTCTAAAAAAAAATTAGTGAAAAAGCTTACTGTATTTTAATGGCCAGCCCCAGAGCCTCTGCCGAACCGACTATCAACTTCCGCGCCGCGGGTGTGACGTCACACGTTGACTATCCAATCAAAGCGGGTGAATAGCTGACTTTTCCATGTTGGTTGAATCATAGATATAATAAACACTAGATAAGACAGCCCCGCTGTTGGCCAATGGAGACCCATAGATATCATATATAGAACACTAGATACCGCATGGCCCGCTCTCGCCTATTGGAGCTGACGAGATTTAGGGCAGCCATCTTGGCGCTGTCGTCCGCTCCACTCAGCCTTATTTATTTGGCTGGCACAATAAAGTATCAGCGCATTTAATCAATCATAACACGCTGAATAGTAATCCCATTGTCACATATTTAAATTTTAGGCATACAGCTATTAAAACTGCATGTATAGGAACGTATAGTTTAGCATATTTAAATAATTTTGGTGGAATACAAATACAATACTGTACTTTAATATATGTTTAGCAAGATACAACCAAAGATGCACACACACATTATGTATACATATTCAGATACTGTAATAATACATACAGTATATATATATATATATATATATATATATATATATATATATATATATATATATATATATATACATACATACATACACAGTATACTGTATATATATGAAGGCGCTGTTTTTGTAGGACAAGCCAGTGACAAAGATGCCAGCAGCGCCAGCACAACGTTATGACGCCACGCGCACCATTGAGTTAAGGTTTATGAAAATTTACAAATCTGCACTGTTTGAATGTTGTCATTGTGTTAGAGCAGGCATGGGCAAACCCCGGCCCGCGGGCCATATACGGCCGTTGGGCTTTTTAGTTGGCCTGCAGAAATTGTCCAAAACAATTGGACAATAAAAAAAATTATATTTTTTCTATACTTTATTTTTCAGGGGTGCTGAGGTAAAATTTAGTGGGTGCTTAAGCACCCCCAAAAAAAGATATTAAAATCACTACTGGTTCAAATTATCCACCTTATTCCTGACTTGGCGCCATTACCCATAATTCATAGCGGAAGACAGTTTTTTACTTTCGCCCACGGTCCCGCGCTGTTGTTTATGTTTGTGGGGTAACACACTTGCTAGCTTTTTTTTTTTTTTACACAAAAGTTTCCTTTACCTGACGTAAATGGCAGCACATCAGAAGTGGATACATTCCAAGGATGTTTTAAAAAGCTGCGAAGATAAGACGTTAACTGTGCCTCACCCATCACTGCTCACGGACTGGGTAGATGATGTGAAATTATGGCCCGGAATTACCTACATCGACATTATAAATTACCTTGTTTTTCGGATTGGGGAAATCATGCAGTCATGCTGCAGCTATTCTGTGGAAGGTATATCACTTATCTGGATATCAGAATATTTAGATCTCTGAATCAATCACTGAACTGGGCGAAAGCTGTGAGCTTTCTGCCTGCTTCCTGTTTACATGTGGAAGCCAGAGCACTGTGCAGCCTGTGATCTAGTGTCACAAAAAATTAAACAACATTAAAAAGGCTGTACAGTAAAGTAAAATGTAAAACATACAAAAGAATAATGATAGGTAGACTAATTTTTGGAGGAAAAAACAAATATAAAGAATATATAATTTTTTTTAAAGTACAGACTACATGCAAGGCAGCTTAACATTTACAGACAAGGAAAAAATAAATGACAACAACAGGGATGTTGTCACTCTGCCCACCTCTCCACCATGGGGAGCAGGGCCTTCACCTGCTCTGCCCCTCACCTCTGGAACGCCCTACCGCCAGACCTTCGCAACACCTCCTCCCTTTCTCTGTTCAAGACAGCCCTGAAAACACATCTCTTTAGACTAGCTTATCATTAACTTTACTAAATGTGTTTTTATTATTTTGCATTTTATAATCTTCATGTATTTTTATATTTCAATTTGTCACTGATAATGTTTGCACTGTATTGGTTTGTTAAGTGTCCTTGGGTGTCCTGAAAGGCGCTTTTAAATAAAATGATTATTATTATTATTATTATTATTATTATTATTATTATTATTATTATTATTATTATTATTATTATTATTATTATAGAACTTGTTTCATTTTATTAGGAGCAGTGATAGCTAAAAAGTCTGTTAAATTGTTACAGGTCCAGAATGCTGTGAGATGGGCTATCATGTACAGATGAGAAGCTGTTTCTGAACATGAAGCATCACACTTACAAGAAAAAACAAAAGAACAAAGTGCATGATGAATAAAAAGTTTCCGTTGGTCAGGTTAACTCATCCTGTGAACGTCTTGTGCAGAAGTTGAAGAACAGGTAGGCTTGCTGACAATTTGTTTTTCTGCTTATTTCTGCTTTGCAGGTGTTTTCATGACACAGAACTTGATTGTGGAAAGGTCACGTACGAGTGAACAGTTTTCAAAATGTAACATTACAACAAGTATTATTTAATAAAGAGAATAAAAGAATAAAATAAACATGATTAAACAGTAGTTGTCTTCATTCCACACAGGTGCAGCTTACAATGTTTTGCACACGTCTAAAGACTGCCACACTTATCTGGACACTAGTGAGCATGTTTCATTTACAGTGCAATATGATGAAGCATTTGTTAAAGAAAAAGTAGACGCTTGAGATGCTTTTTACTTCTCATGTTTCTTGCCTTGACTTGTAGAAGAGTATGTTGCAGGACGGTTTAACTTAAATGACAGATACTTGAAGATGATGGGCAAGCTGTAATGTACATTGGGCCTTAAGGACAAATATGAGTATTGATGATCTTTTAGCGAAGGGTCCTCCCACTGTGTGTGGGTGGACTGAGTGCAAATGTGGCTCAGGAGGTTGTGTGGAGATGCTAGCCTGGTCTGGGATGACTGAAGCCGGTGAATCCACAATGCACTCTGAATAACACAAAAACACAAAATCAAATCAGCATAACAACCTGTCAAGTGTCACTTAGCTTATTACGTTTTAGGAAGGACATTTCTAATTCCACACTCTTACACACATGATGCATCATAAATGTCAATAGTGCTGTTTTAGTGGGGCTTTAGCCCCCTTAAATGTTCATAAGCCCCATCAAATTGTGTAATAATATCAAAATATTGTGATTAGATTTTAGTTTTTTATCCTTAAAAAATCAGTTGGAGCTAGGTTGCATTTAAACTTTTTCTTTTTAACAAGAGTTTAAATGGAGTTTTTTTTTTTTATCAGCTGCGTCTGTTTTAAATAACCTGCCTCTAATAACTCACCATATTCTTTAATAAACACAATCCCCAGACTTTTACAGCCCTGGGGGCTAATCTCTCCCCATGTTTTGTTTGAATGTTTTGCCTGTACAGTATTTGGGAAGTGGATTGCTGAATTTTACCAGGTTGCTAAATAAAAAGCTATTCTCGGACAGTTAATGTCAATGCCAGAACCTTCATTTTATTTTATAGATATACTTTTTACACTTTTATACTACTATGCAAAAAACTCAGGACAGTATTACACTTTTTATTATTTCATTTTATGCTTATGTTTATTAAATGTTTAGTGTTTTAGTGTTGGTGTAACTTTTCATACTTTTATACTACTATGCAAAAACTACTATGCAAAAACTCAGGACAGTATTACACTTTTATTATTTCATTTTATGCTTATGTTTATTAAATGTTTTAGTGTTTTAGTGTTTAAATGGTTACTGTTGCACCGAGGGACTGAGAGAAATGCAATTTCAATCCTGTGTATGTCCTGTACATATTGGCAGTTTTGACAATAAAGTTGACTTTGACTTGACTTTAAATGAAGTCATATATTACTCTGCTAGCATGCAACTGATGTTAATTACTAACCACTTTGTCTAAGATTTGGATTTGGCTGCCAATTAATAACTTTCTCTTACTGATAAAGTATTTTGGAATTAAATTAATAATACACTAACATCTACACTAACACCGCAACCAGCTAGCACTGATGCAAACACCATCCACCGTAGGCTATAATTCAGTAAAAGCAAAGATAAGAGCTAAGCATGATTCAAATGTGAAACGGGGAAAAAAAAAATCACATTTACAATTTCACTCACCGGGAACAGATTCGTCCGTTTTGTCGATGTTGCTGGAAGCCGTCTGGCTTACAGTGGTCGGGATGAGCTGTTGATGTTCTAAACAATCCGTTTCTAGCTCGTCTTTCAGTTTTTTTGAGCTGTTGTGACAGACAACAACAGCACAAGTTGAACCCAAACTCATATTAGAACTGTTTAAGCCTCCTGTTGCAGCACAAATTACCTGAATTTGTCTTTAGCTCTAATGCCTCTCGCTTTAGCGCGTTCGCTCACCGAAAGTATAATACCGGGAGGGGGGCGGTACTGGTCTGTCATGGCAGCCCACATACGCTCTTGCAGAATAAGGTGGATATTTAAAAAAAGAATTTACGGTAATAGGGAAAAAAAAACTGGTCGTTTTACCTGTAGTTCCAGCATTTCCCCAGTAGAGGCGCACTACTACACTGGCGTGTATTAGAGGTAAATTAACAATTGCCTTTCGAACTTGTCTGTAAAAACGTGTTTATCAAAGAAAAGTGTACAGTGAGTGCCGAGTAACAGAGCAGATCTATTGTGTCCGGAGGGCCAAGATAAGTTAGAAAAAAATCAGTTTATCACGCAGGACTGTGACTCGACTTGTGGAACTGATTGATGAAGATTTAGCCAACAAAATAAGCTAAAAGGCAGAGTCCTTTAAGTTACAGTTTGTTAGCACTGGATGAAAGTAGTGGCGTAAAAGGACATTGCCCCGCTCCTATTTTTTATCTGAGGGATTAACAACAGTTTTGAGATAATGGAGGTGTTTTTGACCCTGGAGTCTATGAAAGGAAAAACATGGAGAGGATTTTTATAACCGTCTGCTGTCATGAGAGAATGACGCTACCGTGGAGTAAACTTGACAATGTTACAACAGACGGATCACCAAATTTAAGCGGAAAACATGTCGGTCTGCTGAAAAGAATCCAGGATAAAGTGAAAGAGGAAGACTCTGACCAGGATGTTATTTTTCATCATCAGAAATCACTGTAAGTCATGCTTTGTGTGTGCATGTGTGAAACTGTTAATCGTGTGTGAATTATAAAAATAAAAATAAAGTGAAAGACAAAACCATGTGTGAATTATTGTCCAGGTACTCTGATGTGATGCTGCATGGTACGAGCTGCAGGAGGATGACGTCTGCTTCCATTCCCAACCAGCTGACCTGCTGTCATCAACTTTAGATCCTGTGGTTGTAAAAAGTTTTGTGAGGAGTTTGTAGAGGTGAGCTGCCACTTTATTTGGACTTTTCTCCTGTATGCCATTAGCATAGTGAGGTAAGAGACTTGTGGTTTGGTTAATTTTATTTTTCTTCAGGTAAGAGAAAATACAGTGGTTTGTTTTGTTTGTTGTTTTGGTCTGAAATTGGTAAGACTCCACAAGGTCAATAATTTCACTATTGTAAATAAAATCACTGTTCTATCATATAATCCTGACTTAGTGGCTGCTTGAGTAGTGCAGAAAGTGGAATCGCCCATAAATTAATTGCGTCCCGGTGGCTGTTATTGCACTGGGGTGTAGCATCAGACAAACACTCCATCCATCTGTTCCTGGACCTGCCATTTGCTCCAATTTTAGAACTCAGTGAGGCCCACGATTCTAAAAGTTTGCCCACCACTGTGTAAGAGAGAGTAAATATGAATAAATTTGACATTAAAATTAATCCAAGTTGAAGTGTTACATCATTTTCAGCACCCCTTTTGGCATCTGCATTTGGTAACAGTCTAAATTGACAAAGACCATGCAGAATAATGTAGTATTTTAAATCCACAGCAGGGAAAGCTATGTAGTCTCTGTAAGTAGGTTAAGGGAAAAAAAAAAATATTGGTATTGCTATCGGTTATTGGCCAAATAAGTTTCAACATATCGGCATATTGGATATTGGCCAAAAATCCAATATTGTGCATCCCTAGATGTAACACCCCATGTCGATCAATAAATGTAAAGGAAAAAAAAAAAAAGAAGAAGATCACCCATTGTAATATATTATTTTCATTATACATTTATNATCACGATATACTTTTATTCAGTAACAGTAATGAGTTTAAAGTACATTTTTGATATTTCGCAGTGTTTCCCCTAGTTAACTTGCCATGGCGGGGTGATAAGCTCTTCCATGATTTTTGTTGATGGGGGGGCAGGGATGGAGACATGTGAGCGCAGCTTGTACCAACAGTTTTTGAGTGAGGGCATTCAGCATGAAGGAAGAGGTGCCTTTAGCTTTTTTAGCTAGAGCATCTGTATCGTGCGCCGCTAGCTTAGCGCTATGGAGGCGTTCGGTTTGCTGGGGGGGTGCTCAGTTCTGTTGACGGGGTGGAGCACCCTGCTTGTATAATGGTAGGGGAAACACTGCATCTATGGCCTAAAGATTCACTAAATATGAAGCTATATATTTCAACATGAAAAAAAGAAATTTCTTTACCAGCATTATCACAAATTACACTACTAATTAAAGTGCAGTTCTACAAACTGGATTCCAAAAACGTTGGGAAATTAAACAAATTGTGAATACGGTAAAAACTGAATGCAATGATGTGGAGATGGCAAATGTCAATATTTTATTCGTAATAGAACATAGATGACGGATCAAAAGTTTAATCTGAGTAAATGTACCATTTTAAAGGAAAAATATGTTGATTCAAAATTTCACAAACAAATCCCAAAAAAGTTGGGACAAGTAGCAATAAGTGGCTGGAAAAAGGAAATTGAGCATATAACGAACAGCTGGAAGACCAATTAACACTAATTAGGTCAATTGACAACATGATTGGGTATAAAAAGAGCTTCTCAGAGTGTCAGTGTCTCTCAGAAGCCAAGATGGTAAGAGGATCACCAATTCCACCATTGTTGCACAGAAAGATAGTGCAGCAATACCAGAATGGTGTTACCCAGCGTAAAATAGCAAAGACTTTTAAGTTATCATCATCAACCGTGCATAACATCATCAAAAGATTCAGAGAATCTGGAACAATCTCTGTGCGTAAGGGTCAAGGCCGTAAAACTCTACTGGATGCTCGTGATCTCCGAGCCCTTAAACGTCACTGCACCTCAAACAGAAATGCCACTGTCAAGGAAATAATAGAATGGGCTCAGGAATACTTCCAGAAAGCATTGACAGTGAACACAATCCACCGTTGCCAGCTGAAACTCTACAGTGCAAAGAGGAAGCCATTTCTAAGCAAGCTCCACAAGCTCAGACATTTGCACTGGGCCAGGGGTCATTTAAAATGGAGTGTGGCAAAATGGAAGACTGTTCTGTGGTCAGATGAGTCACAATTTGAAGTTCTTTATGGAACACTGGGACGCCATGTCATCCGGACCAGAGAGGACAAGGATAGCCCAAGTTGTTATCAACGCTCCGTTCAGAAGCCTGCATCACTGATGGTATGGGGTTGCATGAGCGCTTGTGGCATGGGCAGCTTGCATGTCTGGAAAGGCACCATTAATGCAGAGAACTATGTTCAGGTTCTAGAACAACATATGCTCCCATCTAGACGTCATCTCTTTCAGGGAAGACCCTGCATTTTTCAACAAGATAATGCCAGACCACATTCTGCAGCAATCACAACATCATGGCTACGTAGGAGAAGGATCCGGTACTGAAATGTCCAGCCTGCAGTCCAGATCTTTCACCTATAGAGAACATTTAATAATAATAATAATAATGAATTCCATTTATAATGCACTTTTCATTAATAAAAATCTCAAAGTGCTACAAAGTGTAATAAAGCAAAGATCAAAATAAAACAAGTGATAAAATCAAATAAAATCAATAATAATATCGACTAAGATCGATATTATTGATCAACATTTGGTGCATCATAACGAGGAAGGTGCGACAAAGAAGGCCCAAGATGATTGAACAGTTACAGGCCTGTATTAGACATGAATGGTTCCCATTTCTAAACTTGAGAAACTGGTCTCCTCTGTCCCCAGACATCTGTTGAGTGTTGTAAGAAGAAGGGGGGATGCCACACAGTGGTAAAAATGGTCTTGTTTCAAAATTTCATGGCGTCAACAAATCCCAAAAAAGTTGGAACTTGTTGATACCATGAAATTTTGAAACAACATTTGTCCCTTAAAATGATACATTCTCCCGGTTTAAACTTTTGATCTGTGATTTGTGTTCTATTCTGAATAAAATATTAGATGTTGGCACCTCCACATCATTGCATTCAGTTTTTATTCACAATTTGTTTAGTGTCCCAACTTTTTTGGAATACGGTTTGTAATTGTTTGCTAATACAAAATCAATGTGTTAAAGACATTCAGTACTTCCAGGCTAACACGTAAATGTGTACCGGTATGTGTATACTTAGCATGCTAAATGATGATCATTAGTAGTAATCATGTTTTTAACTGAATTTTGTATATACTGTAAATAGTCAGCCATGTTTTCACTCAAATAAAAACCCTTCAACATTAACAAAACAGCTATCAGTGGCTCCCAACCCTGGTAATCGAGAAATACTATCCTGAATGTTTGTTGTTTTCTTGCTCCAACACACCTGATTCAATTAATTAATGGTATGTCCTCAAGTTCTGCAGAAGCCTGTTAATCACCAATTTATTCAAATCAGGCGTGTCGAAGCAGGGAAACAACTAAAACATGCAGGATGGTGTTCCTCAAGGTCCAGGTTTGGGAACTACTGAATTAGCCAAACAGCTAACTGGCCAAACTTGCTGTAGCACAACTTCATCAACCTTAAATTGTTTTGATGGTGTGAAATTAGCATCACAGCCTAAGGTGAAAAAGCCAGTGATCATGTAGAAACACTGATTTTCTCTCTCTGAGGTTCTGTATGCTGTGTTGTACAATCAGATGTCATCTCTGTATGTTCTACGGAAAAGCCAGTTTGGCCACAATCTGCTCATCAATTTGTGGAAACTGAAAACATGGACATTATGTATAGACATTACTTTCATACTTTATATAATTCCATTTTAAACAAAAAAATATTCTGCCAAGAAACGTTCTTCAAAAACATACCCTGGCTACTTCCAATTTACGAGCTGCTGGATGGCTCGAAGCTCCGGAGAGACTGCTGCTGGCGGCAGCCATTGTTGTTAAAGCAGCACTCGGTCCCGGTGGTTCTTGCTCGCTTCTCTCGGCCCCACTGCTGTGAACTGATGGTACTGCAGCGGATTTCAGTCTGATTTGGTCCTTACTTCTAAAACCCATCCTGTATTCGTTCAGGTCGCTGTCGTTGTAATCCTCCTGACGGAAGTGCGCACTACATATCACGGAGTTGTACGACACGCTTCTGTTGGTGAAATCCTGCCTTTTTAACCGGACAAACCTCACCCATGCTCGGAAAGTTGTTTTTTTTGGTGCAGGAAATCGATGGACACGATGTCCAGACAAACTGGAGTTCGAACAACCCCCGCACAAACAAATATTAACCATTATTGGACCTGTTTCGCTTCAATACAATTCAATGCAACAACCTTCGACTCCTCCTTCTCCTTCCCCTCTGCCTATGTCACGTGTCACGTGACTCAAAAACCACGCGTTTTTTTAGGCTCTGCGATTTCCTCCTGATTTATGGCTGTAAGGCTCTTGGTATTAATTTGGAAAGCAGGGACGATTATGAAAATTACTGTATTACCTCTAAATATTATTTTTCTGCCCAAAAAACCAACATGAAACATGCACTTTAAATTCAGAAGTTGTGAAATCACAGATATGCTTTCCTCCTCTCTCCTTAAGTTACATTATTCTGCTTAGTCTAATACGGTCAAAGACCAGAATATCAGTGAATGAGGACTTGCTTTGTCACTTTGGTTCAGTTCGAACAGATACTGTATATGAAACACATGGAAAACAAAAAAAAAGTTATTTTGTATTGAAAATGATGGTCAACCAAGTGACAAAAAAACAATGTTCCTGATTTGGATGAAATCAGATATTAGGAACAATTTTAAATAAATGCAAATGTATGGGGGGGAAAAACAGCAATCAAAATTTAAATAAATCAGACATTAAAACATTAGAACAGTATGAAAGTACTGAAAATTTATCACAATAAAAAGAGAAAACAGCCAATAGAAA